>CAUYQV010126534.1:0-46291 GCA_963574575.1 Galagoides demidoff | reverse complement strand
ACTTTTCTAGAACTAGAATATAAATGTTTTGATACAATGACTAAGCAAATGACATGAAATCTATGTTAACCAGCTTGATGAAAGTATTTCAAATTGTATATGAAAACAGTACAATGTACCCCATGTTTGCATAAATGTATACAGCTATCAATTAATAAAAAAAAAAAGAAAAAAAAGAACTAATTCCATATAAGTGTGGTGGGGTGGGAGAATGCGGAGTTGGCTCCCCAGCTAAGAAGTGACCCTGGGAGTTTACGTGGTAGCAGATCCTCCTGTGCTGGAATAGCGGGGAAGTGGAAGTCTGCCAGGATATAGCAGTGACCTCAAACTGTGTATTTTAGGATAGGGGGACAGAGGGGCCAAATGTCATGGAGAAAATGGCAGAAAGATGCTGAATGTTTGAAGGTCAGAGATAAAACCTACAATGGGAGATAAAACCATAAATGTCTCAGGTAACTTGATATTTATGAATAAGAAATACATATTGAGTAAAAAAATTAATAATGACCAATTTTCATGAATCCTATATAAACGTTCCAATTGACTGCAAGAGTAGAAAGTCAAAAAAAAATTGTTGAGTTAAGAAAAAAATTATTCCTTAGAAGAACTGTCAATCATTTGCCAATGTGAAAGTTACCTACAATAAATTCTAGGCTACTGTTTGGTAAATGATCATGATAAGGTTACTAGTGATAAATCACCCCCATACTTCTCACTGAGGTTATAGATTTTTGCATCCTTCATGATTTCCTATATCTCTAACCCAGAATTCTTAGGAATCAAAGAGGCACAGAGTCAGAGAAGACAGTGGGTACGGAGGGTGGTGTGTGGCTAAAGGGCCATGGTCTTCAGGCACAGAGGTCTGTAAGTGACTGTGGTGATAATACATTGTTATCACGCCACTGCAGAACCAAAGTGCACTCTAGTGGGTCAAGCCCCTGTGGGATTATTGAATTTACTCCTTAAGTGAGGAAGTATGAATGAATTTACACACATAATAGAAAACCAGCTTTGTAATCCCTATACCTGCTGAGTCACCATTTATACAAATCATGGACAGTATTAGTTGGAAAATAAAAATTAAATCTTCACCTGGCACTGTCTTTGGTACATTTTCAGTTCTTGTAAGAGCTTCTGATTTTCATCTTGTAACTTATTCCTGCTTAGTGCTATTTCACTCACAGCTGATTTTAATTTTTCAATAATGAACTCATCTCTTCCACTGGTATCACAAGTGGGTTCTGGTTCACATATCAAACGAGGAATTTCAGAGCTGCCATCTTCTACACATTGCTTTTTACCATTTAGTTGAGTTTGGTAACTTTGTGTCTGTTTCTGAAAAATGTGAAAACTGTAAATTAAATGACAAATATCATACTTAAGCTTACATAAAGTTCAAGAATGACAGAAATGAATTCGTAAAAACATCTTTAAATATGTTACTAGATAATGAAAGTTGGCCCTTAGTAATTCAGTCTCATGTTCGTTCTAGAGTCTCAATTTCAGATAGCATAAAGAGAAAACATATTTGTATGACCTCAGAGCAAAGATGTAAGTAGGGACGGGCATTAGGAATAGTGAAGTTTTTGTGGGTTTTGGCTGAGGCTGGGTTTGAACACGCCACTTCTAGCATATGGGGCTAGCGCCCTACTCCTTTGAGCCACAGGCACTGCCGGGAACATGAAGTTTTATTAAGCAAGGAAAAAACTCTAGGAGCTATAAAAAGAGGAAAATAATGAATTCAATTACATAATAGTTGAAAAACGTCTCTATGACCAAAAATAAATAAACAAAATAAGACATAAACAATTAGATTATAGGGGAAAAGTTGTCAATGAGTAGGTATTAACAGGGTTCATAATTCCTAATGTACAAAAACTTCTACAATTTTTTAATAAGGAAAAAGACAAACAAGACAAAATAAAAATGGGCAAAGTTTATGAATAGGCCAATTCACAGAAAAGGAAATGAAAAGGGTTAAGAAATATATGAAAAGATGCTCAGTCTTACAAGTAGTCAGAGAAACACAAAGCAAAGGGAGCCATCATAGCCTCGCCAGGCAACTTGCCTGCAGGCAGGCAAATACATGGTATTTAATGATATAACAACAATGAAATTTTTAATAGCACAGTTCTTGGAGACATGTAGACTAAATTCACCATTACCAATATTTCTTCACCTGTGACTGTACTCACTGTTAGACCTACTCTGGTTATGTTAGTTGGCGTTTCTATCTGTAAACAGATTATATGCTTAATGGCAAAGATACAAGTATTTAATCTCTACTTTCTTTAAATTTAGAGGACAGTATTAGATAACTTACCTGAAATTGATTATACTTCTCAGATAATAATTTTTGTTGAGCATCTAAAGAAACCAGATGAGTCTGATATAATATTTCTTGCTTGTCCCATTCTCTTGACTTTGTTCTAAATTCCTTTTAAAAGGGAGGGGGAACAAACGTAAATTAAATAATATTAGTTATTTTAAAGCAGAATGAATGGTGTGTCTTTCATTTGTACATCTTCATTCTGAGGAAAAAAAGTAAGTTCATTCTTTACCTATTAGGAAAGCAAAACAAGAAAAAGTGTCAAATCACTCATGTTGGATTAACTGTCTTCTCGTTTTTGTTAGGAAATAGGAAATTCATTACTTAATCATTTAAATATGTAGAAAGTCTTTCTGATAACAAGTGGTCATTGCTAATAAGGGAGTTTCCAACAATGTTTTTGCATCATCCAGTACTTCCATTCTATTTCTTGACCTCTCCTTTCATTCTCTACACTTAGTTGCTAAACTTAACCCTCTTGTTTTTTTTAGCGGGTGGGGCTTGGTACCTGGATTATTATGGACTGAATGTTTCTGTCACTTACCTGCATACATAAGTTGAAGCATAATCCCCAGTGCAATAGTTTTAGAAGGTAGTGTCTTGGAGAGGCAATTGGGTCATGAGGGTGAAGCCCTCATAAATGGGATTAGTGCCCTTATCAGAAGAGATATGAGAGTCCTTGCTTTTTTTTCCTTTCTCTCTCCCATGTGATGATACAATGAGCAGACAGCTACAATCTATCTACCAGCAGGAGGGCCCTCACCAGAATATGACCAAGCTGGCACTGTGAACTTGGGCTTTCAGCCTTCAGAACTATAAGAAATGTTTCCTGTGTAAATCACCACATCTATGGTATTCTGTTCTAGCACCCTGACCTAAGACAGTGACTTTGTCACTCATTTACATAGGGAGGAAATGATGAAGTAGCTTGAGAAAGCATACTCATTTCTTTCAAGTTTTTGCTCAATATCATAGAAAATGATTATCTATTATAACTTAATAGTATGAGCCAAAGGAAACTTCACTGCATCTCAATTTTGCCTAGGGATGGCCACCGTATCTTATCTTTCTGTCTAGGCTTTAAGAAACCTAAGGGTAAGAGCTGTTTATTACTTCTGTACTGTTCACAGTGTCTGACAAAGTGCCAAGTACCACTTACATTCCATGAATGTACAAACAAAAGTATGGTTTATTACTAACATTTCCTAGAATTTAAATATTTCTCACTAAATTTTGCAAAGAAAACAACATGGTTGGAAGTAAGCCCTATAGCTACTATGTGTATATAGAAACATGACCATATATTATTGCATACAGGAAAATAGCATGAATGTATTGTTGTTTTCAATCATCAATTCAGTAATATTTATGGAACACATCACCAGGGACCATAGAGAGAAAATTTGGAAATATTTTATAATTTAAGAAGTTTACCTTGAAAAAGTCAAGGCACATATGGTAAATTAGGGAAATGTATACGTACACAAAGAATTTCACAGTATGTTAAGTACAATAATGCTGACACACAAAAGCCATGCAGAGCAGGTTGTTAAATGCTTATTTAAAGAGTGAAATGTACATTTTGCTTAAAATGAGAACATGACATTTCGTATTTTCTATGAAAATATGAACTGATTTTAAAGAATGGTTGAGGAAATTTTCCTTTTATAAATTCCTAATATTTAAAACAATTAGTGAAGGAAGGGCATAAATACGGAAGCTTTTCTAGTAATTGAAGGTGACCTGAAATTGAGTGATAGTATCAAGATTGGAGAAATGGGTAGACCTGCATTAGATAACAGTGCGTCATGATAAGTAGACTATATTTACTAGGATAAATAGAGATGGCTATTTAAAATTGTTGACCTTGATTCAGACATTCAAAAATACAAAAATCAGGTACATGAAAACAAGGTCTTCAGTAATAATGACACATTTACAAAACTAGGCTTTGGTAGAAAATAGGCAGCATTTTCAAATCAATGCAATCCATAATAAAAATATTTTCTTTTCATTTAGAAAGGAGTCTTTGGAGTTAAAAGTCAAAATCTGGGCAAGGTTGACATAAGTAGTTCATATCTTTTATATAATACAAATATTTAGTATCACCTACTGAATAACCGCAAATCATCTTGAAAATAAATATTCCCCAGCATGCTTTAGAGGCAGAAGCACTAATCTCAACTCCTTATAAATGCCACAACAGGTATAAATAAGGTCAAGAATAGCTATAAATGTGTGTCACATATCAGCAGGTGCTTAAAACAGTACTGGCTTCCTTGGTATTACAGATGTACAGTTTTCAAGGCTAGCAAGTCAGAACAATGTATGCAGAAATATGAAACCATGCAGAGACCCAGAGAGCTTCACTGGAGTTTTTATAATAACTGGAGATGTCAGCCTAGGTTGCATGAGATCTGTAGGCTTGCCTAGACCTCCATACTAAGTTTTCCTTGGCTGGAAAAGCTTTTAAGCCTTTAAGGTTGAGAGTGGGTTAGGGTCATTAAAATCAGAGTGTAGAGTGATAGCTACATTATTAGATTTTTTACAGCCCTCTGCTAAATGTTGGGAGATGGTCCTTAGTGACTACTATATGTCAAGGACCTCTACCTAATAAGACAGTTTAACATTTTATTATAAAGATTTTCATACGTACGTAAAAGTAGAGAATAAAACAAACCCCCATGAACTCTTTACCCAGTTTAACAACTGAGTTCTTTTAACAAGCTACTTTTAGGGCTATGATCTCAGACTTTATTTTTTTCTGCTCTTAAAGATATTTTAGTGCAGAAGGACTTATTGAAGAGTAAGATGATGATGTATGAAACAGGGCAATGGCAGCTAGGTAGGAGGAGAAAGGAGATGAGAGGCATTGACAAGGAGAAAGGGCAGATCTAGACCGGAGTGAAGAGAAAGGAACAGAGGAAAGATTCCAAAGAGGACTCTATCCTGGGGGACCGGGAGGTGCAGGACCCTTCCCTATCAATGAGTAGAAGACACTGAAATCATTAGCTGGGGTTAAGGTTCAAAAGAATGAAAGAGATTAAATGGGATAACATAAAAATTAACTCTGGGTCAGCTAAAATAATAACTGCCTAGTACAGGGGAACCCAGCTAAGGTTGGGTAATAAGAATCTATATTAGAATCTGTGCGCTGCTACACGCCTGGTCAGTTGAATGCTCAAGAGTATAGGGAAGAAAAATCGCTGGCTTGGTTTATCCAAGGTTGGAAAGTTAAGAGGATAAGAATAAACGCATCCATGACAGAATGAACATTTGAGAGACGGAAATTTTACAAGCGTTAAGTTCTGGGTGA
This sequence comes from Galagoides demidoff, assembly GCA_963574575.1. Taxonomy (NCBI): domain Eukaryota; kingdom Metazoa; phylum Chordata; class Mammalia; order Primates; family Galagidae; genus Galagoides; species Galagoides demidoff. Next base: position 40,646 of record CAUYQV010126534.1, on the reverse strand, counting down.
TAAAGGACAACTTAATTAGAGTGGTGCTATGTCTTTAAAGAAAAAACCCTGAAGCTTCAAGCCCCCTTCTAAAAACTGCTATGAGGCTCCACTGGGATTTAAGTACCTAATAGCTAAATGGCCATTAAAAGGTCTATTGGATATTCACTTTAACTGACCCCAGGAGTGTCCTTCAATTTCACTCACCAGCTGCAGTTTCTTTTAACTTTTATGGGGTTTTTTGTTTGTTTGCTTTTGGCTCTCCCAAAATGCTGCTATATCAAAAAAAGACGTATAAATCAAAATGATGCTTTAATTCCCTAAGTGCCTAAAGGGAAGGTGCACTAAGAAGATATATTCGATGGGCAGTGATTTGCAATAGTGCTTTTATCACAGCTGGACCTGCCACTGCCTTCACTACAGACGAAGAGCGTATAACAATAGCAATCAATCCTTAACACAGACGCAGAAACTAAGAAAATATATCTCACCTCTAATTTCTGGTTCAGATTGCTCAGTTCAAAGGCTGTTTCTTCTTTGAGGTGTGGTAATTCTTTTCGTCGAACTTTGTTTTGTTTTATCTGGTGTAATCTCAGTTTTTCAAAGCTATTTGTTAGTTTGGAAAACTGTAAATAACAGAAAATGATGCTAACATTTTACTACTACCAGTTATTTCTAACTTGGTTTCTCAATATTTCTTGTGTACTTCTTTGAAAATTTAAGTCATGATTAGAAAGTGCAGCAGAGCTTAAATGTTCCGATTAGTGAAGACAGAACCAGTTATTAAAGCTGTTTACTGAAGCTGAACACAATTCAACTTTGATGTAAACTTGAGACTTCATTAACTGCACAGCTAAACAATAATTCACTTGATAAATTGTTTGTTCAGTTTTATTTAAACCATATGTAGTGAAACTCACAATTTAAAAAAACCAAGTTTTTTCTCTACTTTTATTTAGTGCCACCTTGTGTTGACAATTTTAATTTCAATAATTTGATCTAGGAAATAATCGGTTTATACTTTATTTAAGAAAATAGAATACGTATTTAATTTCAAAGAAGAAAGCAACACAAACCACTTATTCATGTGGATATAAGTTTAAATAAATGTAAATACCAAAATTGATTTTTTCTTACTGATAATTCTTTTTGTAACTGTGTATTTTTATATTGTTCTACCTACAAATAATAGATTAAAAGTAGCATAGTGTATCAACATCTGTGAGAAAGTTTTTATACTCACAAAGCCATTTGTAACCTTTTATGGTTTGTGCTTTTTACTTTGAAATAGTTCTAAGTTCACAGGAAGTTGTAAAGTTATTACAGAGAGGTCCCAGGTCCCTTTTCTCCAGTTTCCCCTCAGTATTTACATCAAACCCGGGACACTGAAATGGGATCAATACATGTGTATAGTTCTATGCCATCTTCTCACACGTGCAGATTTATGTGTCCACAACCACAATCAGGACACAGAACTATTCCATCTCCATAAAGATCTACCGTATGCTGTCCCTTTAGTCATTCTGGCCCCTCACCCCCACCCTCTAACCTCTGGCGATTTTTTTTCATCTGTACAATTTTGTCATTTGGAGAATATTATAAAATGGAATCATACAGTATATGATCTTTTAAGATTGGCTGTTTTTTACTCAGGTTAATGCCCCTGAGATCCATGGAATCAATTCTTTTTTAGTGCTGAGTAGTATTCCATAGTATGAATGTACCACAGTTTGTTTAACCACATGGGGACAGTTTGATTGTTTCTAGTTTCTGGCTATTACAAATAAAACTAGGAACAACTATGTCTACTGTTTTTGATATGTGCTACTGAAGTAGCCACTTCTGCTTTTTTTCTCCTGTTATTGATGTATAATTCACCTGAACAATATTCCATAGCATGAATATACCACATTTTATTTATCCATTCATCAACTGATGGATAGTTGGGTTGTTTCCTTCTGGATAATATAAATAATGCTACTTTTAACACTTGCATAAAAGTTTTTGTGTGGATGTATTTCACCAAGGAGTGAAATTACTAGGTCCCCTGGTAACTCTAAATTTAACATTTTGAGAAACAGTCAAACTGTCTTTCAGAACAGACGTATCATTTTTCATTCCCATTCACAATGCATAGGATCCCCATTTCTCCATATCCCCACCAACACTTGTTATTTTGTATTATTTTGATTATGGCCATCCTAATGGGAGTGAAGTCAGATCTTACTGTGGTCTTGATTTGAATTTCCCTAATGACTTAAACATTTTTTTTTTCATGTGTCTATTGGCCATTTTTATTTCTTCTTTGGAGATGTGTCTATTCAACTCTTGGTCTATTTTAAAATCTGGTAATTTCTCCTTTCTTGTTGATTAGTAAGTTATTTACATATTCTAGATACTAGTCCCTTATTGAATGTGTGATTTTGTATCTTTCTGTGGATTGTGTTTTCACTTAACTAATAGTGTCCTTTGAAGCATAAGAGAGGCTCAGCGCCTGTGGCTCAAGTGGCTAAGGCACCAGCCACATACACCTAAGGTGGCAGGTTTGAATTCAGCCTGGGCCCGCCAAACAACAATGACGGCTGCAACCAAAAAATAGCCAGGCGTTGTGGCGGGTGCCTGTGGTCCCAGCTACTTGGGAGGTGGAGGCAGGAGACTTGCTTGAGTCCAGGAGTTGGAGGTTGCTGTGAGCTGTGATGCCACAGCACTCTACCCAGGGGGATAGCTTGAGGCTCTGTCTCAAAAAAAAAAAAAAGAAGAAGCATAAGAGAGTGTTCAGTTTTGATGATGTCAAATTTATCTAATTTTTTGTTGTTTATGCTTTTAGTGTCATGTCTAAGAAACCATTGCATAATCTAAGGAGATGAAGATTTGCTCCTATGCTTTCTTCTAAGCTTTTACATTTAGATCTTTGATCCATTTTGAGTTCATTGCTATTTATGGTTTTAGATAGGGGTCCAACCCAACCCTTTTGCATGTGGATATCCAGTTGGGTTCTGGGTTGGCAGTTCTGTTCCTTTAGTATTTGTTATAGAGACTAATCTTTCTACATGGAATTATATTGGCACCACTTCTGCTTTCTGTCGATTAATATTTGCATGGTATATTTCTTTCCATCTCTTCACTTTCAACTTGCCTGCAGTTATATTTGAAGTGAATGCTTTTTGTTTACTTTTTTTTTTTTTTTTTTTGAGACAGAGAGTCTTGTTCTGTCACCCTGTCTAAACTGCAGTGGCGTCACTGTAACTCACTACAACCTTAAACTCCTGAGCTCAAGTGATCCTCTTGTCTCAGCCTCCAGAGTCATTGGGACTATAGCCATGCACCACCACACCTGGCTAATTTCTCTACTTTTTGTTTAATTGGTGTATTTGGACCATTTCCATTTAATGCAATTATTGATATGCTTGGGCTTACGCTTGACTTTGTTTCCTGTTTGTTCTAGTTTTAGGTTTCTGTTTTCATTTTCTTGTCATCTTGTGGGTTACATAAACTTTTTTAAGGATTCATTTTATTTACAGTTTTTTATTTTAGTGTTTCTCTTTGTATGGCATTTTTATTGGTTGCCCTAGGTTTACACTTTATTTATATTATTTATCACAGTCTGTTGGTGTTTGACATTTTGCTAGTTCTAGTGTAGAACATTACTTTACCCTGCCCTGCAATTTATAACACAATTGTCTTATATATGTTGAGAGTCATCTCAGACAATTTTTGCTATCAAAAAATTTAGAAAATAGAAAAATCTATTACTCTTACCCATTTTTTTTACTCCCTATAGTATTTTTTCTTTCTTCCTGATGTCTTAAGGTTCCTTCTTTATCATTTCTTTTTTGTTAGGAGAACTTCCTTTAGTCATTTTTGCAGGGTACCTCTACTGGTGACAAATACTCTTAGTTTTCCTTCATTTGAGAAAGTTTTGATTTCTCCATTCCTAAAGAATATTTTTGCTGGACATAGAATTCTGGGCTGGCAGTTCTGTTCCTTTAGCACTTGAAATGTGTTATCCCACTTTCTTCTTGCCTTCATGGTTTCTAATAAAAAATCCACTGTTAACTGGATTGGTTTTCCCATACATGTAAGGTGTTAAGATCTTTCTTGCTGCTACCAAGATTTTTCTTTGTCTTGGTTTTTAGAATTTTGACTATCCTGTGTCTTAGCATAGATTTTAAAAAAATTGTTTATTCTGTTTGAAGTTCACTCAGCTTTTCAAATTTGTAAACGTATTATTTTTTGCCAAATTCTGGAACTTTTCAGCCATTATATTTTTGGATATTTTTTCACTCTCCCCCTCTTTCTCTTTTCCTTCTAGATCTCTGATGACATGAGTTTTAATCTTTTATTATCACACTACATGTTTCTAAGGTTCATTTTCTTTTAGTCTTTGTACTCAGACTTGGAAATTTCTGTTGTACTACCTTTGAGTTCATGGATTCTCTTCCTCGTCCTCTCCATTCTTTTCTTGAGCACATCCATTGAATTTTTAAATTTGATGATTACATTTTTCAGTTATAAAATTTCTAATTGGTTCTTTTTATTTCTTGGCAAAAATTTTCTAATTTTTCATTTATTTCAAGCATGTTTGTAATTGTTTATGGGAACATTTTTATAAAATGTTTTAAAATCCTTGTCATAGATAATTCAAACATCTATGTTATCTTGGCATTGGCATCTGTTGATTGCTCTTTTTTCTTTTTTTTTTTTCTTTTGAGACCAAGTCTCACTGTGTCGCCCTCGGTAGAGTGCTATAGCATCATAGCAACCTCAAACTCCTAGGCTTAAGCAGTTCTCTTGCCTTAGCTCCTAAGTAGCTGGGATTACAAGGGCCCACCACAACACCCGGCTACTTTTTTGTTGTTGTCATTGTTGTTTAGTAGGCCTGGGCTGGGTTCAAACCCATCAGCCCCGGTGTATGTGGCTGGAGCCCTAACCACTTGGCTACAGGGAACAAACCTGTTGATTACTTTTCTTATTCAAATTGAGATCTTCCTGGTTCTTTTTATGAGTGATTTTGATTTTCTATTAAAGCTGGAAATTTTTGTGTATTGTTATGAGATTCTAGGTTTTTATTTAAATATTGTGTTTTAGCAATCCTCTTCTTGACGATTTTCTGACATGGAAAATGGAGAGCCACCTGATTACTGCTAGGTGGCAGTGAGAGCCCAAGTTTTAACTCGGCCTCAGTGGACTAGGAGAGTGCTCCTTATTACTGCTGAATAAAAATAGGAGTTCAGGATCCCCACTAGTTGAAACTGATACCACTTTGGTTGGAGGGACGTAAGCGCCTTATAACTGCTCCTCCCATGGCCTTCAGTGATAATGTAGTGGGGGTGGGAAAATCTGCCACCACTAAGTACTACTACCGACTCCTCTGGTATCATCCCAGAGGGGCAGGGAGGGCTGCCTCACTACCACAGGGTAGGTGTAGAAGTCCAGGCTCTCCACATGACTTCCACTGACACCATGGGTTGGGGAGGGCCTTGTTAATGTCTAGAATGATGAAAGTCTTGACTGTCCACTCACTCTTCTCTGATACTGTCCAAGAAGGGGTTTCTGGGCTAGCTTGTTATAGATTGATGAAGGTGGAAATCTAGGCTTTCACTCAGCCTTTGCAGGTGTTGGGGCTGTAGGTTCTTCCTGTGGTATGTGGCTGGCTGGCTGCTTCCTGGTATTTTGGCTGAAGACAGTAGGCTTTCCTTGGTTTTCCTTGTGTTTGTTTATTTGCACCCATTGGGTTTCTGGTTTCTCTATTCCCTAGTCTGGGATATATAAGACACACAGAAATCCCAGGGAATTTACTACTGTGTCATTTTTTGGGTGCCAAGGTCCCAAGCCGAACTGTCTCCTTTCTTCACTTCTTAGAGTCTTCTTATGTTGTTTTATAAACAATGTCAGGGAGTTTTATTTAAGACGTACTTGGCAGGAGGACAGGGGAAAGTATATCTACTTTAGAAGCAGAAGCTATGTGCGTGTATAAATATATGCATTTAATATTATAGTTTTATAATGGCTAGAAGGAACATAAAATAGCCCCTTTTAAAAGAAGGAAGCAGTGACAAGAGGGTCTCTACCTAACAAATTCAAATATTATGATTTGGTTGTTTGTATCCTCACATTAACCTGAAATTAAAAAATATAATAAAAAACACAGAAAAATTAAAAAAAAAAGAAGGAAGCAATTTTTACAGGGCAGCTTTGACAGAGTTAAGTTATTCAAGGCAGAGTTTTGGTAAAGTGTATCTGTAAAATGTTTTAGGAAAATGAAATAATAAATAAACCAAGAATTTCAAAGAAGGAAGCAGTAGAGTGAGCAATCAGCAACAAAAGCATTTTTGTCACAAGATACCATTTTGGGTTATAAAAATGATACGCTACTAGCTTTTATGCAAACCAAGTCAAGTGCATAGTACTTTTTTCCTCCTCTTTTTCTCTCCTTTCTTGTCTTCCTTTCTTTTAACCGTAGAAAATAGAGAAGCAGGAAACTGTAAACCGGAGGTTATTCTCTCAACAATAATGTAATATTTCCAGAGTGTATTCCATGAAACCCTTATTTACAGGAGTATTAGTAGGCTTTAGCTTAAAAAATAAAAAAGGTCAAATATCTTTAGAAAATGATGGATTGAAAAGGTTAAATGGGTTTGTTTAATGCAGGCCCTCTCTCAGCCAGTAACATGCTACAGTAACATGCTAATGTGTGCTGTGAATCTCCAGAAGGAGAGGAAGAGTCTTGACCTGGTCAACATTAACTTAACTTCAATAGCATTTCCTGAACTCTCAGTGGTAGTGTTCCACAGAACAAAGTTTTGTGAAACCACCATAAAGATATTAAATATTAGGCTGGGCTCACACCTGTAATCCTAGGACTCTAGGAGGCTGAGGTGGTTGGATTCTCTGAGTTTCAGAGTTTGAGACCAGCCTGAGCAAAAGCAAGACCCTGTCTCTACTAAAAATAGAAAAATTAGCTGGCCCTTGTAGTGGACGCCTGTAGTCCCAACTACACGGAAGATGAGGCAAGGGGTTCACTTGAGCCCAAGAGTAAGAGATTACTGTGAGCTAGGACACCATGGCACTCTACTCAGAAAATAGATATTAAATATTATTTTTTTGCTTAGCATTAAAAACTAGTCATAAGCCAAATACTAAAAGAGAGCTGCAAAGCATCAAATGGCAAGGATTCATATAGTAAATGACTATATGGCCCACAACTTTATGAGGTCTTGCTATGTTGCTCAGCCTAGTTTCAAACTCCTGGGCTCATGTGATCCTCCTGCCTCAGAGTCCTAAGTAGCTAAGATTATAGGTGCAAGCCACCTTACCCACTTTTTGACAGAAGACTGGGGGTGGGGGAGGACCAAACAGAAATGAAGGATTAGGCAGACAGTGACTGGATTAGTTAAATATAATTTAGAGATAATACTTAACTTGTATCTAGATTTCTATGTTTTTAAAAATTATTCCAGATTGTGATCTCTTTGTTTACACTGAACAATTATAATGATTTAATACTTATGTTTTTGTTTTATAGCTTCATATAGAAAATGCAAGGTTGATTAATTGCTAGATGCCTAAAAAAACATATATTATTTCATAACTCAAGCTACCTTTTAGTGGCAGTTAAGTGAACTGCAGGCAAAATGTCTGGGTAGACTGAGAGCTGGTCCTGTGCCTATCTGTTAAGTGGCACCCAGGGTTTCATATTCCAATCTTAACAGCTGAATTCTCTCCCTGAAAATGTACTTAAAGAGAATCAATAACCTCTTCGGACTCCTTTAACTAGATTATCATATATGAAATCTTTTCACTCCAAAAAATATTGATTGCAAAGTAAAATTTCATAATCAAACCATTTTTCCTATTGATTCATTTACAAGGTTAAACAAAGGTATAGCACCTGCCAGATCTGAGATGCTCAGATGACTGACTACTACCCTAAGTGTTATTGGTGGTAAGGAAGATAAGATTTTTTCACTTGCTAGCTCAGTGTGAAAACATAGAGATAAGTAAGAAAGAAGTCAGTATCCCTGTCATTACGTGTGCAAAGCACCATCATTTAAGAAACAGCCTGACCAGTAATGAAATAACAAAGACTAGTTGTATTCTTTCAATTATTTATTTCATAATATCAAATTTTCTGTAATTTTGTTTCATTTCATTTTATTCCATTTCACTTTTGAGACAGAGTCGAACTCTGTCACCTTGGCTGTATTGCAGTAGCATCATCATAGCTCATTGCAGCCTCAAACTCCTATGCAATCCTATTGTCTTGGCCTCCCCAGTAGCTGGGACTACAGGTGTGTGCTATCATGCCTAGCTAACTTGTTCTATTTTTAGTAGAGATGGGGTCTTGATTTTGCTCAGGCTGGTCTTGAGCTCCGGACCTCAAGTGATCCTTCCATCTTGGCTTCCAGAGTGCTAGGATTACAGGCATGAGCCATCAAACCCTGCCTACATTTCTGTATTTTAAATTTCCATAGTATAAAGGGCACCTTTATTAGATAGTAATGACCACAAAAGATAATTTTATTTTTTTGTTGTAGTTCACATAACTAATTATCATTCAATTAATCAAAAAGTCTCTTATTCATCTGGTACTGTGCTACACAGTTTAAAGGGTACAGAGGCATACAGAGCTCACAATCTGGTAAAAGAGACAAAATCAACACATATCAAACAATGAAATGTCCAAACACAAGCTTAAAATGTAAGAATTTTTGCTTATATTAAACATAATTAGTTTTAATAAAATTAACATAATTTTATAGGTAAAAATGTATCAAAATGTATTATATTCAACTGTAAGTTTTCTTACTTGAGCTTTTAGGGTTTGTAGTTGTCCTTCATAATTCTGAGTCATTGCTAAATTGCACTTTTCCAGACTGTCCAATTTCTGTCGAAGTAAACCCACCTGTATGAAGAATAAAATTTAATTTTGCTTTTTCTAAATTTTGCCTGACAAATCAGAACATGTACAAAAGAGAAGCACAATTCTAATAAAATCGCTGAAACTGCTATACCAAACCAAGAACAAATATTTGTACTGCAGGTCTTAAAATAGCTATTAAAAATTAAATTCACAAAAACCAAACATTGCTAAAGCTATTCAACAAGGTACACATTAGGACAGTATGAATGTTTAACAAAAGATCCTTATCACCATCACATTTTAAATTAAGGTTTAGACTTTGCATTATCTTTTTGGAAGGCTATGTCATGGGTACTCAGGCAAAATTTCAACAAACATAATTCAGTTTTTCTTCATTTCTTTCTTCTTCTTCTTCTTCTTCTTTTTTTTCTTGATTGCCTTTAAGAGGATCACCATTTTAGTGGTATTGTGGAATAACTGTTACATTTTTACAAGAACTAACATATTAAAAGAAAATAAAAGTGTCAGAAAAGAGCAGTTTCTAAGGATTTTGCTTACATAATTTATCAGACACGGCACTTGTTTACATGTGCCTTTTTAAGCAAACAAGGCACTTGTTTACACGTTTATGTCATTTCAGGAATGGAAGTGAGAGCACAGGCCATTGCACATGGCAGGTCTGACGAAGGGAGACTCGATGCCCAGGCTGAGTCACACGCCAGACGCTCTCGTCATTAACTAGGCCCAAAACTAAGTTTCACCGAGAAGCCAATACAGGTAGAAAATAGTTGACGAACAAGTTAACCAATGACGTTTTAGTATACAATTGATAAGCATTTCTCTCAAACATTTCTTTTCTCAAGAGCAAACTTCACAGACACAAAGTCCACACTGGATAAAGCATGTGGTTTTCTGAACTGCTCACCTGCCTGAGCGCTCTCGGACGCTCCTCTGCAGGCGCCAGCTTGGGAGTGAGCAGCCCCACAGGGACCGAGCAAACTCAGGGCCCCAGCTAGCCACACACACCCGTCACCAAACTCTTTTCTTCTTTGTCCTACAACCAGTTCTTGACATCTTACTTCTCCCAGGAAATATTTTTTTAGCAAATCAGAAGAAAAAAATTCTCCTGAATTCTGGTTTTTTTTTTGGTCTTGTCCAAAGACACAGTTTTGTGACAACTTTTCTTTTGTTTGTTTCTATAGCAGCAAGAACATCTATATCTTTGCTTGCAGATAATATTTTGCATATATATTAAATATTTGTTTACTTTCATAAATTTCATTGACACAACATATCTGTAATCATCAACAAATATCTATGGATTCAGGGTTATCCACAGATTGTCACTTATTTGATACAATACCTTTAGCATACTATTAGCTGACACAATTCCAAGCAATAAAATGCTCTTGCTGTTGACTGATAAAAAATGCATATAATAGAAAACATATTCTGATAGAATAAATACTATTTACAAGAGCCTGATAAATTGGCAATTTATTAACATATGTAGTCAGTACCTCTTGACCTTTCTGATCCAAACAATTTTGTGCATTTGCCAACTCTTGATCTCGAAGATCCAATCGTGTCTCCAAAGCCCGCATCTTTCTTTCCCAATCCAATTTTTTGTTGCTTACCATGATGTCAATTTGTTCCATTAATTCTTGAAGCTCAGCCTCACAAGGAGAAGTTCTGGCAATTGTAGGAAAATAAAGTACAATTCAAAAGAGTGAAATGTGAGGGCAAGAAAAATTATTACAGTGCTGTGCATAGCTTGATCATTATTTCCACAAGTTGCTCAATTATTTGAACAAGAAGAAGTTCAAAACCTAGAGGTTAATTTTTAAAATGAAAGAAGTTATTTTCAGGTTTGGTGCCTGTGGCTCAAGCGGCTCAGGTGCCAGCTACATACACCTGAGCTGATGGGTTTGAATCTAGCCCGGGCTGGCCAAACAACAATGACAGCTGCAACCAAAAAGTAGCCAGGCGTTGTGGCGGGTGCCTGTAGTCCCAGCTACTTGGGAGGCAGAGGCAAGAGACTAGCTTGAGCCCAGGAGTTCGAGGTTACTGTGAGCTATGATGCCACGGAACTCTGCCCAAGGCGACAGCTTGAGGCTCTGTCTCAAAAAAAAAAAGAAGTTATTTTCAGAGCAAACAGGGTATATTTAATTTTTAAAAGTAACTTATTTTAGAGTGGGCTAGTTCTAAGGAATATGCTGATTGTAAAAAAAGGTAAGACTTAGCTTAAGGATCAGTGCTCTTAGGTGCGGCTATCCAGATACCTGTGTCTGCTGTAACTTGGGGAGGCCTGACAGCAGCAAACTGGCACAGCCGTCATACCATTCAGGGATAGAAGAGCAAGCCTGGGCTAGGTAGGGCCAGATTCAAGGTGCCAACTGGACGCTCCTCAAGAAGAGGAACTTGGCGTGATCTGGCTTGTGTCTGTTTGGAAAAAATTTGACCAGGCAGGTGTGGGCAGGATAGTTTAAGTCTTTAGACAGTGGGGATACTATCAGTCATATAGCTGGCAATATCTCAGGACTAGGAGGGTCAACTGAGTTTGAAACAAGACCCGTGGTAACAGCTCAGATCACAAGACTGAAAGCTGTTGAGAAGACACATTATCACTAGCACCCTGGGAGGCTGAGGCGGGTGGATGGCCTGAGCTCAGGAGTTCAAGACCAGTCTGAGGCAGAGCGAGACCTCATCTCTAAAAATAGCTGGGCATTGTGGTGGGCGCCTGTAGTCCCAGCTGCTCAGGAGGCTGAGGCAAGAGAATCGCTTAAGAGTTTGAGGTTGCTGTGAGCTATGACGTGATAGCACTCTACTGGGGGTGACAAAGTGAGACTCTGTCTCAAAAAAAAAAAAGACAGATTGCTAGGTGCTCCCAGCTCTCTTTCAAAGAAGCTGAATATTTCCCGGGAGATAAGTCCAGTCCTTCAGACGGGTAAGGTAAATATAAAGCCTCAGACTTCAGCCTAAAGAACATACAAATGTCCAGATTAGACAAGCAGGCTCGGCGCCCATAGCTCAGTGGTTGGGGTCCGGCCACATACACCGAGGCTGGTGGATGTGAACCCAGCCCGGGCCTGCTAAACAACGACAACTGCAACAAAAAAATAGACAGGTGTTGTGGCAGGCGGCTAAAGTTCCAGCTATTTGGGAGGCTGGGGCAAGAGAATCACTTAAGCCCAAGAGTTTGAGGTTGCTGTGAGCTGTGACGTTACAGCACTTTACTGAGGGTGACATAGTGACACTTTGTCTCAAAAACAAAAAAGAACAGATTAGAGAAGCAAGTTATTTCAGCATCCATCTCAATTACGGTGATGACCCCTCTAATATATTTGTGCAGCTAGGAGGAGGGCAGAGGGAGTAGCAGGTGCAAAATGATAACATTTTCTCCATTTAGTTTCACCAAATTGGAACTGTAGGGCTACATAAGGATCTTTAGCATTCTGAAAAAGGACGGAGGCCCAGAGAGGCCCAAGGTCACATAGCTAATTAATGGAAGAGCCAGTACTAGATCCTAGGCAGCTGCTACACATTTTTATGTGCCTTCCTGTAAACACACAGCAAAAGGCCTGATGTTGTGAGTAAGAATGTGCTTGAAAAATATAGTACAGAATAACTCCATTAAAATAGGGTTAGAACTAGGTATTAAAATCAAATTCAGAATTTCCACAAGCACCTTCTAAAATACCCAGAGTCAACCTTAAAATTCTTCAAAATTACTTTTAAATTTTTATTATTATGGGTACACAATAGTTGTACGTATGTATGCACGTTTGTATGTGTACATATGTAAGGTTCGTGCGAGGATTTGATGTGTAATGATCAACTCAGGGTAATTGGGGTATCCAAGCATTTATCATTTCTTCAGGTTAAGAACATTCTAATTCTATTCTTTAGTTATTTAGAACAACAAATTATCGTTAACTATAGTCATCCTACTGTGCTACCAAATACTAGACTTTATTCATTCTATTTAACTGTCTTTTTTTTTTTTTGAGACAGGAGACTCAAGCTGTCCCCCCCGGGTAGAGTGTCGTGGCATCACAGCTCACAGCAACCTCCAACTCCTGGGCTCAAGTGAGTCTCCTGCCTCAGCCTCCCGAGTAGCTGGGACCACAGGTGCCTGCCATAACGCCCGGCTATATTTTTTGGTTGCAGCCATCGTTGTTTGGCAGGCCCGGGCTGGATTCGAACCTGCCACCTTGGGTGTACGTGCCTGGTGCCTTAGCACTTGAGCCATAGGTGCCGAGCCTTAACTGTCTTTTTATACTTATTAACCATTCTTACTTTATCCCCTCCTCCCCACTATCATTCCCAGCTGCTGGTTATTCACTAGTTTTGACATCAGAAAGGTTTTAAATACAAAGTGTTATTCTGGAGTCTTCTGCTAGCATTTCCAGGATAAGTCCCAAAGTCTCTCAATTTTTACTTAAAACCAAAAACAATCCAAGGAAGGAAATATACTAATTCCTCTATAAATAATTTGACTGAATTTTAACCAACAGTTTCCCTTTTCCTTTCAACACATATCATCCTTTTCTGTAAATACATTTTGTCTGTTCTTCTGCTGTGAAGAAAGGACTGTTTATCAGTGTAAGCTTTAGAAAAAATGTGATGTACCAGTCTTGTTCATCACATTCTCACCAGAGTCTCGTGTAGTGTCCCAGCACATAGTATATGCCCAATAATTCTTTGAAAAATGACAGAGTCCTTCTTATTGCTGTCTCCTTGGCATGTAGGGGTGCATCGTGCTAATGCAATTAAAATACACATTTACGCTTTTAATCCTAGTACTTTGGGAGGCTGAGAGGGAGGATTGCTTGTGGAGCCATGCGTTTGAGACTAGCCTAGTGATACCTTGCCTCTACGAGGAATAATGATAATTTTAAAAGTTGTCCAGGTGCAGTGGTGCATGCCTGTAGTCCTCCCTATTCAGGAGAGTAAGGCTGGAGAATCAATCACTTGAGCCCAGAAGTTCCAGGCTGCAGTGAGCTGTGATCATGCCACTGCACTCTAGCCTGGGTGAAAAAGAGAGGCCCTGTCTAAAAAAAAAGTATACACACTGGCAAAACAGACAAGACACACACACACACACACACACATGGTGGGGCAATTAAGTTCAAGAACTCATCCTAGACAAAGGGTGCCACACCTCACTGCGAGCATCACTACCGTCCCCTTCACAGCACTTTCCTTGGCCATCTGGTGACTGCAGTGATATTCAGCAATGAGGTGTGTAGCCCTTTCTCTAGGATGAATTTGCTAACTTAGTTGTCAGACCTTGTGTGCCTGACATAGAGTGTGGGCATAACATAATCTACTCAATCAATATTGTTAAATGGATAAATGATTTATTTCCTGGTGATGACTACTATGCGTAAGTTAGAATATTAAATAAACACTCAGGATAGTGAGACTCAAGTCATATAGTCCAATTACTCACCTAGTATTTGCATTCCTTCTACAAACATTTCCTAAGAGAATCATCTATCACATGCCACTGATCAGAGGCAGTAGGTCTAGGCCAGAGCTCAGGATTCTGCATCAGTGACAAAGATACCAAGTGATTCTGATGTAGGCCAAAGTTTATGAACTATTCTGCAATATTCCTGCAAAAGGTCATCCAGCCTAGGTCTGAATTCTTCCTTTAACAGGTAACCATTGTCTGAGACTGTATCTAGATAGCAATGAGTTCTAGAAAGTTATTTTTTTTATAACTGAGAACTTTTTCACCCACTGGTCCTAATTTGATCCATTGAGGCTATTCAGAACAAATGCGTTTGCAAACACAGTAGATCTTAAAGCAATTGAATATAGTCACCAATATGCCAAATGCCTCCAGTTTTCTCCTGTCAGTGTTCAGTACTGAGACGGAATATGCAGACCACAGCTAACCCTATGTTAGCAGACGCTGACCTGCAACTTCAGCAGCACCAGTCCTGACAGCCAGACCACGTCTGCAGCAATGGTCTCAAGATGGTCAGAGCTGACTGGTAGCTTCCCAAACGTTTGTCCCCAGCTCCAACTCAGAATCAACTGGAAAAAGCAAATGTGCTCCCAAATCAATCACACAGGCTGCCCTGCTTCTAGTTATCCTGACTCTGGCTTCTCCACGCCAACAGCTTCTAATCACAGCAGACCTGAAATCTTCCCCTTTGCTTTTTCATTATAAAAGTTTCCCACTACCTTGCCTGCCTTTGAGTCTCTGCCAAAAGCAAATGATAGTGTGTAACCCTTTGTTATAGCAAGCGCTGAATAAATAGCCTTAAGTTGTTCTCATTTGGGTAGTCTTTTTTAATATTTTCAAAAATATTATTACATTTATTTCTATTGCCTCTAAAGAGGTTTTTTTCCTACACTACTTTATACTCAGTACCTGGTATACTGCCTGAGAAATACTAGATATTTAATGAATATAGAAATGAATAGAAATACTAGATATTTAATGAACATCAAATGCCTTAAATGAATGAAAAAAATGAATAAATATGGTAACCTTTATAATCCTAGTCATCCTCCTTTGAACCATTTATTTATATATTTCATCCTTGAAGGGCACCATTAGAACTTTAACATAATACCACAGCTATGTCCTAATCAGCTCAGAGTGAGTCTTTCACATCCTTTGTTTTAGGTGCCATATACTTTTATTAAACCAGATGACCATCTCATTAGCTGCGCTGGAGAGAGGGAAGAGTAAGCAGTGATACATTGTTTCAAGGTGAGTTTATTTTTGTCCAAACACCTTATACCTTTTTCATGCGTGCTGTGAGTAAGCCACCTATTCCCTATCTTGTGCTTGTTTAGGGTTTTTGTTTGGGGGGGGGGTGTTCAAGAGTATATTGATCCTTATTCAATTTCAGCTTGATAATTTCAGCCTTTCAATGTGGGTCATCATCCCTGTTCTTTCAGCAAACATTCATTCAGCCCTGGGTGAGACGCTGGGAACTGGAGACAGGTCAGCTGCCTGTGCACAGAGAGGACCTACAGGCAGGTGAATGCATGCAGCTGCTTGGAAAGGAGGGGTGCTGAGTACGGCTTGAGGGAGGACCACCGAGCTCTTCCTAAACCAGCTAACACCTCAAGCTAGTACTTGGGATCTTGTTTGTCAGAGAATATTCACTCTATTTTCCAGCTTTGTGTCAGCTGCAGACTTGATAAACATTATGTTTTATGTATACACATAAACGTTTATATAAATGAAATATATACTTATAAAATATGTGATATAATAGTACAAATATATATGAAATATATATACAATATGAAAAATTCATATACAATATGAATAATTTATATGGTCATTAATAAAATGCCATAAAGGACAGATATCTAAGGCATTCCCCACCAAGCCCTACAGAGTGACAGTGACCAGCTGATTTTTGATTTTTTAAAAATTATAATCAAATACTAATCCATTTAATTAACCTTGCAATTTTTTTTCTTTCTCACAAAAATACCATGAAAAGCGCTGTAAAATATCATGGCAAAGTCCCACTAAAGCTCTGTCCCGTCTCCCTGTGTGCTGAGTGAGGCTGGCTGGCTGTGCAGGGGTGGGGACACCCCATGGAGTCCCGACAGCACTGCGCCCGCTTCTGGAAGCCGCCAACACTGATAATCTCTTCCAGAGTCGTGCCTAAGATTTAGTCAAACTCAGTTTTACGTCAAACTCAGATTTCTGTCAAACTTAATGTTTCCTTTTGCAATTCAGTTGTCCAGTCTTCTAATATCTCTTCTGCTCATCAGCCTTTCAGATAATTACTCTAGTTTAGCTGTCTCACTATCATCAATATTTGCTCCTAAATCTAGTGAACTTTAAAATAAGATTGAAAGGCTTGGTTTAGCCTTTTTCACATAGCTGGGCAGTAACATTCTTTATTTAGACTTTTGTTACTTAACGCTGTGCCAAGTACTTTCTTGTACTTCTCACGGATCCTCACAACATCCCCCTAAAGTAGGTATTAACCCAATTTTAGAAAAGATGATTGAAGAGCTAAAAAACAAACAAAAAATCCTCTGAGTCTTGCAGCTTTCGAGACTGGGTAGACTGTGTCTAATATACCAGTTACCACATGCAAACGCCAGTCCTTACTGTTGGGTTTATCCTTGCGAACAATTAACAAAGGAAGGGCTCTAGGGCCAGGCCAAATCCTTCTGCATTAATCCTTCCACTCATTCAACCAATAGGGAGAGGCATACAGACTGCAGGTGACATACCCATCTGGGAGCCTAGAGTCTAAATACCAGGATATCCAATTTGGAGATGAAAAGGGAACAAAATAGAAAATGGATGACCTAGATGGTGGCAGTACTGACATGGGAACGGAGAAGAGAGTCACATTCAGAGGAAGAAGAGCTAGAGTAAGACATTTGGGCGTAGATGGAGATAGCCCAGGGCAAAGTTGTAGCCTGTGGTCTTTCATTCAACCCAAAGTCCTTTAAAGTCTCATAGCAATTGGATTAAGGGGGGTTGTCAGGGACCTGCCTCCACTAACTGTTCTCTTGTTGGGTTCTGCCCCTTTACGAGATGTGCAAAACCCACTTTGTTGGGATCAGTTTCTGCCCCCCTTTGGGATTCAGCAACATACACATATATGCTTATGTGCTAGTTCTTGTAAGGACACCTTGCTATGATGACCATTATGACTTGTAATCCAAACCAGGACAATTCTGCAAGTGAAAGGGACACAAATAATAATGATGTCCCAGGCAATGGGTATAAACAGTGATTGTTCTGGGCAAACTGGGATGTAGGGTTTGCCTACTCATCACTAATCTGAAAAACAGAGGTGGAGAGACAGGTTTTTTAAAGGGGCATTCAGTTTGGGACAGGTGAGACTGTGAGACATCTGAATAGAAACGGGTCTGGAGCTTGGGAGAGAGAAGAGAGGGTTTAAAAGACAAATGAGGAAGTTACCAGGAAGTGAAGGGAGAGAGAACAGCACAGAGGAAAGTGGAGAGGGGACTATTTCATGAAACATAGAGCAGTCTTAGAAAATGAGTTTCCAAAATGCTGATAAGCAATCATTAGGTCTTAACTGGTTCAAAATCTTTTAATGAAACTCACTGGAAAATATATTAAATACTTATTTGTCTTAATAGGCTATACTAAATATGATTGAACTTTTCTATGGTGGCTCCCAGACCCTGTTCTGCACGTCAAATGCTACGTCACACCAGAGATAGAAACAGGATGAGGTGGGGAGAGCCCCCCAGGAGAAGTCCCGGAACCTACTCCCAGACGCACCTGGGCTGCCTTCTGCTCCTTACTCAACCGTCTGCCCTACAACAGTGAGATGGAAGATTCATTACTTTATGATTCTTAGGGCACAGTTTCATTGCTGCTCTTATTCAAAATACTGAATCATAGGCAAAAATAGCTTTTTCTCAAGCACTTTTCTTGTTATCCAAAAAGTGTTATTTACTGTTGTCACTGGTGTTTGCTGACTCAGCTGGGCAACTGAAATGGCAGCTCACGTTCAGCCCTTTCTTTTCTCTCATTTGCAATGAGCTTACTGCCAGGATGTGGCTGAGGTACAAACCTCACTACTCCCAAAAAGGTGCTTAAATGGACTTAGAAAGGCCTTGTTGTGAAGCCTTCACCATAATCATAAAAGAAAGACATTTATGGAAATAAAGTGCAATGCCATGTCCCTGTCACCGTTTCATCAGAACTGTAGGCATCTACAATTTATACAGACGTAAAACCTTATCTTGTTAAGCTCTCACTAGAGCAGAAGAAGCTCTAAATAGACTATTACAGATATACTTTTTCGGTGTTAACATTTCACATCCTGTAACCTTAGTGCACAGACCGAAGGAGAGGAGACAGGGACAGTGAAGTACCAGTGTGCACTCACCTCTTTCTTTAGGGCGATCTTTACAATTATACAGAAACCCAAGCAGCTTCACTCTTGTTATAAACTTGTGTATCTGATGTCTCAAGGCACATTAATACATACAAACAATATAATAAATATTATATTATTAAACAAATAATAAATGTTTATCTACACATGCATTACTTGGTTCTGTAAGCCAGTCTTTAGCACAGGAAAAACTCCTTCTTGCTAGAAGGTGTAGTTAATGAGACTGCAGTGTTAGTACACGTGAGGACAGTCTTTTTGTCCTTTTGCTATTTAAACATGGAGTTGGCGGTTTCACTACATCCTACCGGGGGGCAATTAGGCATGCATTGATAGAACCTGGTTTTCCAATACTAGACAGCTTTTTAAGAAATACACTGTTTCCTGATTGTCAGAAATTTCCAATGAACCTTCTCATGTCCGCTCGATCTGGTTCACTGTCAGTATACCTGTGGCCTAAGCTTCTGAGCTCCAGACTTCTTTGTCAGCCACTTTTCAACACAGTATTTCTATAAGATGGTTAGAAGTGCCTCGAAACGTCACGTGTTTGAAACAGAGTACCTGACTCCCTTTATCACAAAACGGCCCCAACTCCAGTCCACTCCACCTGCACCAATGATACCAGTTGCTCCAGATAAAATTCCTTTATGATACTAGACTTGCGTTTCCCCAAACCCCACAACAGTAAGCCCCACTAACATTATTTCCAATATATATCCTAAATTCTGACCACTTTTCACCATACCCCAGCGATAAAACCCTGGTCGGAGTCATCTTTGTCCCTTATCTGCTAGCTGCCTACCCAACAACCACCCTTCCTTTCTCCATTCTAATAGAACTCTGATGATATTCAGGGTGGAAATGTGTCCAACTAGAGAAGAAACAATTACATTTCCCAGCCTGCCCTGCAGCTAGGCGTGACCGTGTAATAAAATCTGTCCTGTGAAATGTAAGGGGAAGCCGCTCTAACGCTATTTAGAAGAGGGCTGCAGTGGATGCCGTTAGCACCCATGCTTCCCTGCCGGCCACGCCAGGGCGCACAGCCTGGCTCCCTGTAGAGGGAAGCTGCATTCCTTTGCTTGCACGACTTCCTTCTCTTGTCACTGGGGTCTTCATTGCTACCTTGTAACAGGTCAGAAGAGACAGAGAATCAAAGCCCTCTTGGGAGCCACGTTTAGCCAGTGACTATCGGTGATTAGTGTATAAATACCTGTTCCTTGGCAGCAAGACATAATTTATAGTGGGTCCCGAGTTTCCCCATCAGAAGGTAGCTCCAGTCACCCACCATGGTAGATGGTTTGACAAACTGCCCTTCCTTGTTTCACTTACCCATTGGCTGAAAAATGGCCCTCAATGATAACTATGTCCTAACCCTGTAACTTCTAAATGTTACTTCATTCAGAAAAAAGGTCTTTGCATCAGTTAAGAATCTTGAGATGGGAAGATTACTCTAGATTACCTAGGTAGGCCCTCATAGTGAGAGGCCAAGGGAGATTTTATACCAAGAGAAGGGAATTTAAAGGAAAGCAGAGGGTGATTTGAAGGTGCTGGCCTTGAAGACTGGACTATTGCAGCTACAAGCCAAGGAATGCTGGCAGTCACCAATAGTAAGAAAACTGTTCTCCCCTAGAGCCTCTGGAGAGGGGGTACAGCCCTGATAACACCTTGATTTTGACCTGGTGATACTGATTTTGGATTTCAGCTTTCTGACCTCTAGAATTGTGAACAATATATCTCAATTGTTTTAAGCCACCAAATGTATAATGATTTCTCATACTGGCATTAGGAAACTAATATACCATGTCTTCATATCTCAAGTAAACTATTTGTATTCAAATCCTTGTCTCAGAGCTGGCTTCTGTAGACACCCCAAATTAGAAGGCTGCATATACCATTTTGTTCTCACCCACTGCCTTTCCAGTGCTCCCTACCTGTGATGCTGGACACGTTCAGCCATCTTGCAACCATGAGGTGACCACAAACAAGAGGGTGATGAAGCAGAACATTCCATGAGACTTGTGTAGATAGCCAGTTATCAGACATTTTCACTTGGACATAGGACAAGCATCTCAGAACAAGCTTACATTGTCACTGGTCTTTCTTATTAATGCCACTCTTACCCTTCTAGTTATTAGGCCATGAGTCTTTGGAGCAGCCTTTGCTCATCATTTTCTCCCACACTCTACATTTAATTATGATCTGTAGAACTGTTAGGTCTTTCATCAAAACAGACCCATTTGTCACTGTCTACTGAACCAAGCCAGTGTCATCCCCTGGTGGGATTGCTGCCACAGCTCTTTCCACCATCCCGTCCTGCGGTCTAGTCTTCCCAAAACAACTAGAATGAGCCCTTTAAAGCAGTAAGTCGGAAAATTACTCTCTTTTGCTCAGAGTCTTCCAGTGGCTTCCCATTTACGCAATGACATTGGAAGTCTACGCTGAGGTCTGTAGGGTCCTGCGGGATTTAGCCCTGCTTGTTGGGGATCATCTCCCACCACTTTTCTCCTTACTCTCCCTCCCCTCTAACCACACTGACCTCTCTTCTGTTCCCTGAAAACACCAACCCTGTTCCTGCCTCACAGCCCGTGCTTTTGTGATTCCTCTATCTGGAAAACCGCTCTCAGGATGCCCGTATGTCTGGATCTTGCACTTTCCTCGGGTCTTTCTTCAAATGTTATCTAATCAGATTTATTCTTTAACTCTCTATTCCCATCATCTGCTTAATTTTTCTTCAGTTACCATCACCACTCAAAGCATCTTGTTCCCTAGCTGTTGCAGGTGTCTCTTGGGGTTACTGGTGATTCGAGGCAAGATCTGGATCTCCTGGGTGCCTGGGCCATTGCACCAACTAGGTTTCTAATATAGATGGATACAGACTCTGTGGATAATCTCATCAGCCAGCCTTTATGAGTCAGCTGTTCTGCTGATCCACCAATTCTTTCCAATTCATGAACCATTTTAAGTAGTATAGAACTCGAGAATCATGAGATTAGCATAAGGTATTTGCACTTTTCCCTTTCTATTTTTTCTAGAGAAAATCTGAAAGCCATTTTGTTGCATGGACTCCACAGCACACCCAGCCCCTTGGTGCCTGTCTCGCACCCTCCATGGCTCATGCCTTGGCCAGGGGATCTCCCCATGAACAGTTACGCTGTATGTGTTTGTGCTTTAGTAAGGCCATATACAAAACATGTTTCCCTTATTTTCTAACACTTCATAAGAAGCAACAACAATTTAATAACTGCTTTTAGAGGAAAAGGGGAATAATAGCCAAATGTACCTTCTGATTTCCAGAACAACATAACGTGAATAACATTAAAAGGTGAAAGCAGTGTGTCCTGGGATGTTGCCCTCAGAGACTCCATGAAAGCAAACTCTGATCGATCTTGTCTCTGGCCCTAAGGCTGTTCCTGTATAACCAGGCCCCACACATTCTACAGTTCAAAAGGCAAGCCCTAGTTACCCCAGATGTGTCCATGAAAACCATCCTGGGCTCTCTTCATCTGTTCACCCCCTTCCTTCATGCAATCCCATTCTACCCAAGTCTGAACTCTTGACTCCACTCTTGTCTGGTTCTTTAAAATCAGCATTTATATTTATCTCCCTGTTGTTGGACACACCATTCCCTTCGATACATTCTCATTCTTTTCGTTCATTCATTCATTCAAAGTGCATCCCCACCCAGTGTCAGGCACTGTGCCAGTCCTCAGGCTACCTAAGAGGAACAGCCAGGCGTTGCTGCACACAGTGGCCCAGAAGCCCCGGCCTACGTTATCCCAGGATTAACCTTTAGCCTTCCTGCTCCTGTTGCTACTTGTGCTGCTGCTTCTCTTTTCTCCTCCTCTATTTTTGCTTCTGTTTCTCCTTTTCTTTCTGCTTTTACACCCACTGCTGTCCAATGAGACTGCTTCTTTTTTCTAGGGAAAGAATCACTGGATTCCTCACGTATCTGTAATATTCACGTTTCTGGCACTTGTGTTTTACCAATGCTCTGATTAGAGGCTCACAAATGGTCCAGGTGGTTCCAAGGTGCCAGACGACTGAGCACCACCGAACACCAAGTCAGGCTGGGTGAGCTTGGCGCTTGACATGCAGATCTAGGTTCACACATATCAGACCCTTCTTTTCAATGTAATTTGTAAGTAGCCTTTTATAAACACTGTCCTATAAAAAGTGCATGCCCATTTATCCTTCACAGTGATACTCTTCAATCATTCTCTAAACTTAGTAGCATTTTAATTAGTCTCTCAAAGCAATTTCTCTTCCTTTATTGCCTTCCTGCTTTTCTTCCTCATTCCTACTATCCTTCCCTCTGTTCAAAACCACACACTGAAATCCTACACTCGCTCAGCACTGCTAACATTTCACAGTCTGCCTTCACGTCTGACGTTGCAGGATCTCCCCCCAGGTTCACACCACTTGGTTTCTTCTTCAGAGAAACAGGAAGCTAGAAAGGCTTGTCCAATTAGATTATCCTGAAAAGGAGTGTGTGTGTGAGTGTGACTGTGTGTGTGTGTGTGTGTGTGTGCACGCACATGCATGGGGGGGGAATAAAATATGATAGAAGGAAAATAAGAGGGCATAGTCTGAGCTATACAGATGCAGGAGAATCAATCAAATTGAAAAGAATTTTTAATATACAACCAGGGTACATTAGTACAGTTCATTTAAGTACTAGTATATTGACTTATATCAGAAAATCATAATTTTTTTACACACTATAATTAAAACTGTATGCCACTCATCAAGAAACTGGTAGGTAAAGTTGTGATTCTGAGTTAAATTTTTTTTTTTTTAGAGACAGAGTCTCACTTTGCCCCCCTCAGTAGAGTGCCATGGGGTCACAGCTCACAGCAACCTCTAGCTCTTGGGCTTAGGTGATTCTCTTGCCTCAGCCTCCTGAGTAGCTTGGACTACAGGCGCCTGCCACAATGCCTGGCTATTTTTTTTGTTGCAGTTTGGCTGGGGCTGGGTTTGAACCTGCCACCCTCAGTATATGGGGCCAGCGCCCTAGTCACTGAGCCATAGGCACTGCCTGATTCTGAATTAATTTAAAGGCCTAAGAAAGAGGCACACATAGAAGTGTACAGTTTTAAAAGACTTCTCTGCATTCAGATATGAGAAGTTACACTTCAATATCCCTCTGCCTTGGTTCTTTGAATATATTAACTTTCATGGCAGATAAATATTTGATGGGTCATACAGCAGGACCTAGATTTTTAAGAAAAATTTGATAAGATTCTATGAATGAGACCAATGGCTATGGTATAAGTTACAGAACAAAAGATACCCATAGTTAAAGATTTAGTAGAAAAAAGTGAGACTTTTGGTTGAAGATGGATGAACATACATATTTTGCTACCTTCCCTAATTCTACTAAAATTAAGCAAAGAGATATTTTTAAACCTGCAGGTTAAACCTACAAGGAAAAAAAAAGAATGGAAGCTAGCAGTGGAGAAAGCCAAGAAGCAAAGTATCTAGGTATCTCTGGGAGTTGGGGTGAGCGTGAGCATGAAAACAGGAAGAGTAGATGAGAAGGGGCAGGACTCCTGGATTGCCTCACTGACATTAGACCCAGGTGCATTCTCTGGAGAGGGTGAAATGACTCGGAGAGGAGCTGAACTGGGGAAACACGAGGCACGGCCACCAAACTGGCACGTGGGGGTTAGGTCAACAGTACAAGTCTAAATCCCCAGCCCTTTCCTCCTCAGCTGCCAGAATGCTGGCAGCCCTTTTATACCCTCCAGGCAGGAGAGTCTCTAGAATCTGATTAACTTGAGACAAAAGACAGCAAAAGAGTGACATGGTGTCCTGCAAGAAAACTGGCTGGCCTGATGGCCACACAGTGAGGACTGCTGTGTGTCCCACCAGGGGCACACGAGCTTCCCACCAGCTCCACACTCTCAAAGAGAAGCAAGCAGCAGGGATCTCGGACATTTGAGGAAAGCAGCTCACGTAATAGACAAGATAGGTCAAATACAAACAGAAAAACATTTTTAGAAAACTCGAAAAATTTTGTAGTTAAGATACAAGAAGTATTAACTCTAAGAAAAACAAAATGTGTCAGAAGAGAAAAGGAATCACAGTGTACAGGATGGTTCAGAGGTGAGTAGTACTTATAATATCATAATAAGGCAAACAATACTGATCTGACCAAAATTATGATCTATTGAGAGGATGGAAGATTGGGAAGTGTGAGAGTTTGCACGTGGTGGAAATGAGTTACTGATAAGCATGAAAACTGGCCATTGTTGAAGCCAACAATAATGCTTAAAACTGAAAAATCAAGAAGTAGCAAGACAAGCATGTTACAGAGATACAGAGACACTTACTAAAAAAAAATATTAGAATAGAAAGTGTTTGCCTTTGGGTGTGGATAACAGGGGAGGGACCAGTGAATTGCTGTTTCTTTGGTAACAGTGAAGAAGCAAATGACATTGTAAATTACATACACCTATAACTAAGTAAAGACCGACCTGGATAAATGTTCTTTTCGGTTAGATGAGGTATTTTAAAGCAGTAATCCATCATATGTACCTCTACTTGTGCAGGGAGAGTCACTTTTTGAAAAAGCAACACTCCAAATTCACTTACTCTGGAACTCTGAGAGTGTTCCACTGACTTTAGATTTGCTCAATGCATTTGTGATCCCCTATTTGGAAATGATGTTCAGGGATAAGTTTATTAAACATAAGCTTATTTAATAATCTTAAATATATGAAATTTCACAGCACATCGGCTGGGGGCCACCTTGAGTCCTCAGGGAGCTGAAGCCACACTGCAATTGGCGAACAGATTTCTCTGAAAAAGCTCATTGATTTCATGTTTAGAATCGCAGAGTCTGGGAGAAAGGTTGGGCCATGGAACACCTGTCAGGGTTTGAGGAGAGGCTGAATAGCTGAAGGATGTGAAGAATACACCAGGGTCACACCCACAGAATGGACGACTGGAGTGAACAGGAAACAACGGTGGAGGTGATAACGGAAAAGAGTTGCTATAAGAAGCAAGAGATAATTTCAAACATTTCTAATTTATACTTTTAATAATACTCAAGGATATACTGCATTCATAAAACAAAAGTGATTTAAAAATAAAAAAAACAAAAAAACCAAAAGTGATTTACTATATAAAAGTAGTAGGTGAAAAAAAAAAGTTCTTGGAAATAAAAACATGGTTGCCAAACCAAGAGGCAGTAAATAACAGAATGTAATCATTGCTGAACTAAAACTGAGAGAACACAGGAAAGCAAGAAATTCCTCCAAAACCTAGAGCCAAAGAAGGACAATGATGGACGTTCTTTTTAATGACGAAGTTTTTCCCACCGAGGTCTATATTTGTTGATTTAGCCATATGCTATTTTTAAGAGGCACACAAAATATGGTATTAAAAAGGTTAAAAAGGGGATGAACAAAGATATTATTGACTAAAGTACATTAAAAAGAAAGCAGGGATGGTAATATTAATACCAGGCAAAGAATTTAAACAGAAAACATTAGCTCATAATTGTGATACATTTTATAATGTTAGCTCATGTAATACACAGAGAAGACAGAACACCCCATGAATCCTGACATACTTGGTAAGGGAATGCTGAAATATGTAAAACAAAAACCATCAGAAATGCAAGAAGTATTAGACAAACTACAATCATAATGAAGATCTTTCTTAGAATTTGGCGTATCAAATAGATAAAATCAAAGTAATAGTGTATCTGAAAAACATTATGTAAACATAATAATTAAAATGTTGTCATATATGTATAACTTGCTAACCTTTTTACTCAACCAAAAGAGAATGTAGAGTTGTTTCAAATACTCAGAAGACAGTTATAAAAGTTCACGCAATAGACCACAAGAATAATTGCAATGAAATGACAGAGTCAAAATCACAGAGGCCATGTTATACAACCATGGTAGTATAAATGTTAGAAAGTAATAATAAAGAGACAATGTAATGCCCCTAGAAATGACAATTCCTAAATATACCTTTAATCAAAGAGGATATCAAATTTGAAATAACAGACTATCTATAAAATGACAGTGGAAACACCAACCCTACGGTAAGCAGCAAAGCTGTACCTTAAATGCTTTTAGTATCTAAAGAAATCAGGAAAATTGCTAAAATAAATTTTTCAACTCAACAATCAGAAGAAGATAAAATAAATCACTAAGGGGAATATTAGTAATAGTAGAAATTAGAAAATAAAAACAGTGGAATAAAAAAACAAAAATGAAGCAAAAACATACTTCTCTAAAAAAAGTCAATAAAAACAGATCATTTATCAATCTATAATTATGTAAGTATAATATAAAAATATATACATAATATGTAAGATATAATGTATATTAGAGTTATGTTCTAGAAATATACTCTAAAAATAAAAAGGACAAATATAAAGATGACTTTCAATTAGAAGGAGTTCATACTGATTATTACGGCACAAACACAAATCGGAAGAAATCATGGATACGTTACAATCAAACCCTTTGAAACTGTGATGTCAGAGAATAACGTTCATTCTCACTGTCAAGGTTCTGCGTGAAAGCTCCCACTTTAGGCCTGTGCACTTTCTGTCCCTACGCTCTGGAGCGCTCTCCACCCAGACACAATCTCTGCTCAAATGTCCCACAGCATCTTTGTCTGACCACCCATTCACATTCTAGTCTTTTCATCCTTTGCCTGCTTTATTTTTATTCATATCACCACATGATACATTTGTTTATTATCTGTCTCTTCCATTACCATGTAAGGTCCTTGAGAAATATTTGGTGTCCATTTTGTTCACTATCTTCCTGGTCCCTAGACCAATGAGTGGCTCACAGCAGACCAGCAGACTTGAAATAAATTCATTAAAGGAAGGTTGATACATAAAAGATGTAGGTGATATGGTGCGACATCTGTATAACAAGTCCCTGATAATGAGGGTTTATTGTACTCGTGGTCTAGATTTTTACACACGTCTCAATAGCATGTGGGACAGACAGAGGCAAAGCCGACCTGAGCTATCCACACTTTGGGGACCATGGCAGACAATGTCTTGTCCCAAGTCTGCTATGACGAGCTGGAGTCCTTCCTCAGGGAAACCTCTAGTAATTCTCACATTGTACTCAAAGAAACTCTAGTATTCCTAACTAAATTCTAAGTTCTTTAAAGAAAAGGACTGTTTCTTAATACTCTTTCTATGACTCACAGGGCTTAGAACTGTGCCTGAAATACATTCAGTATTCAATACTTTTTTTCCAAATGAACTGAGAAAATAGCATTCTCCATGGACTTGGATTTGCAGGAGTGAAGTGGTATTTGGTTCCTAACTTCAGGTCTGAGACCTTCAATCTGCACCTTGGCTCTGCGTGCCATGGTCATATGGGAATCCAACACGTGCTCAATCTGGAATCCTAACTGAGCCCTGCTACTGGAGGCAAGTCAGGCTGCTCCCTGCCGCTCACTGTCATCGACTTCCAACATAGTTACCAATACAGGGATGGGAGCCAGACAGATCTGAATTTAATCCTAGTTTCTCCACTAACAAAGTGTATATTACGGGGCAAGTCCCTGCTTTCTTTGTCTCACTTTCCACCTTTCTGAGCCTCAATGTGGCAGAGGCTGCTAATTACTCGTGAATACCTTGTTCTTCCTTTCGTGTGGAACTTGAAGGCTCCACTGGCTGCACGGCTGCCCAGGTAGGGCTCACTTTCCCCAGCCTTTTTTGCTGCTGGCTGTAACTCTGGGACTAAGTTTCAGCCAAAGGATAGTGAAGACAGTAAGACCTGCCACTTCCATGTCACACTCCTAAAAAGAAAAGTCTTACTCTCTCCTCTTGTTTTTCCCCTTCTCTCTGGCAGGAGACAGTCACGATGGCAAAGCAGCCATTTACAGAGGGAGCTGAAACAATCACGTTGGGCCCAGAGATGGAAATCATTTAATGAGGATGGTTGAGTTGCTGTACCAACCCTGGTCTGCTCATCTCTGGACTAGTGCATGAAACAGAAATAAACTTCAGTCTTATTTAAGCCACTATACTGGGTGGCACCTGTGGATCAGTGGGTAGGGTGCCGGACCCATATGCCTAGGGTGGCAGGTTCAAACCCAGCCCCGGCCAAACTGCAACAAAAAAATAGCCGAGCATTGTGGCAGGTGCCTGTAGTCCCAGCTACTCGGGTGGCTGAGGCAAGAGAATCACCTAAACCCAGGAGTTGGAGGTTGCTGTGAGCTGTGACACCATGGCACTCTACTGAGGGTGACAAATAGAGACTCTATCTCTAAAATAAAAATAAACCCACTATGCTTTGGGATCTCTTTGTTACAAGAGCTTAAACTGTACTCTAGTTGTAAAATGAGACTGCTGCCTCGTAGGGCTGTTCCGAGGAAGAGTGTGGAGGAGGGACCAAGAGAGTGGTATTAGACTCGTCTAGCTTTCTTTCAGCCTGATACCAGTCCCAGGGTCTGAGACCAAGCACCGAAAGTGACATGTGGGGTGGTGTGACTAATGCCAAAGTCATTCACAATCAAGATTAGGCAATACAGCACCACACCTCCAACTCCCAACCACAAATCTCTGGGGTCAACCAGTGGCCAGCTGGCTGGTGAGCAAGAAGAGAAACCTCTGTGGTGCTGGTAGCAGGGAAGAAGCAGGGCCAGATTCCTGTAATTTGATTAATTTTCTACTATGGCAAATACCGTCTAAATTGTATTCCATATCTCTTTGCAACTTTTGGTAAAACATCCAGTTCTTTTTGGTGTGCTGTGGAACTGGATCTAATGTGAGGCTGTGTTTAAGTGTTGAGTTCTGCCTTAAGGGTGGAGGGAAACTTGGGTTACGTGATAGAGCAAAAAAGGAGCAACTCGGCCAAGAGTCGCTGCAGAGTGGTGACAGAAGAGCACACGAGACCTGCCTGGGTACACATTACCCCAACCCTGGATGGAAATGGTGACTTCTAAGCACGGATTAAGGAGACAAAATCAAAAACATTCATATGTTCTTAACTACAACCACTAGAATTTTCTCTCCACTCTTCTCACCAAAAATAATTGAAACATCCTTCTATTCCTTGTAGATTTGAAAATTCATGTTTCATCAGAGAGTTTTCATATGGGTAAGTATCCACTTACTAAATGGAACTTTCCCCAATATGGCACACACGACCCGGGTGAAGGGGACAACTACACTTTGAACTTTACCTTACAAATGCAACTATGCAACCTAATTGTGTGCACACATTATCCATCTGAAATAATAAATAAATAAATAGAAATTTCTCAGCACTTACCCCATTGCATTATGGGCTTGGTTCTCCATGTCAACAAACTGCTACATCTGGCTTATATTTCTTGATTTTTAATCTGTTAGGGGAAAAACGATCTAGGTTCCTAAAACGCTCACGTTTGTTAACCCATAAAACATAAAAATTTTGTGGCTGGCAAAAACTATTTGGTATGAGTTTTTCTGAGTACAGTAGCTCCTGGTTCTACCAAATGTAGAAACTTGGGCTTTGTGTGTGTGTATGTGTATTTATGATGTCAGCTTAGTGATGAGTTGAAATAAGTGGTACTGCCTGTTACTACTTACTGAGCAACAGTGTGGTACTAGGTACTTTGTGAAGTGCTCAGTGCACAAGGATGAGGAAAACAGAATTCCTATTCAAGAGGAGTTCTAAGTTCTAGCTAGTTAGATGTTCTCAAAATTTCTATTCTGGTGGATCTCCTGAAGGTGTGTCTTTATCTGAGTATCTACGTCCCTTGGCCCTTTCTACATTTTCTTAGAATGAATATGCCCTGAGGTCTGAGATGAAAATACAAAGAACAGCTTCAAAATAGAAATCTTAAAAGTCTTCAATAGCTCTATGGGCACTGAGTCACTTCTTGGCAAAATAGGGATGTTAGTTAGAACTCGCCTAAAATTAAAGTTATTTAATGAATTTAAATTCATTTAAAAAGTAATCTATGAGAATAAATGGACAAAGTATTGAAAAGGACGAGCTCCCAAACCACTGAATAAAAGTCAAACAGCATTCAACGTGGTGGAAAGGAGGAGGGCTGGTGCTCACATCCTTTTCAAATGAAAGGACTTGAGAGTAACCCTGAAATTGAATGCGGAACGGGGCGGGAGGGGGTGTCGTTTGGGCGAGGAGCAGGTATGGCGCAGACAAACTTGACCAGAACCAACAGGTGGATAAAAAATTGTGTACATTCTCAATCCCTCGCTTTAATTAAGTCAGGGAAACTGAGACACACACAAGTTAAGTGACTTGCCCAAGAGCACACAACTAGAACCTAGACTTTCCAAGGCAGGGAGAATCTCTGCTCTGGATTCTGCAAGGGCGTCCTCCCACCTGGGCCCGTCCTCCCGCCCGGGTCTGTCCTCCTGCCGGGCTCTGTCCTCCCGCCGGGCCCGTCCTCCCACCTGGCGCCGTCCTCCCACCCGGGTCCGTCCTCCCACCCGGGCCCGTCCACCCGCCACGCGCCCCCGCCAGGACCCGCGCGCGGCTGAAGCCTCCCGCAGAGCGGTCGCCCGTCGGGGTCTCTGAGCCCTGCCCAGGGGCCAGGCCGAGGGTCAGGGGCGAGGCGGAGCCGGGGACGCCCGGGGCCGGTTACCTGCGCTTCCCGCCCTCAACCAACAGGTCTGAAGCCTTTGGGGCGCAGGACCGCGGGGGTCACCGCCCGCCCGGCTGGGCCCGCCCCGAGGGGCCCCGCCACCCGCCGCCGCGCGCTCGCCGGGGGCCGCCGGCCGTTGGAGCCTCGCCCTCCCCGCGCGCCGCGGCGCCACTGGTTGCCATGGGGACGGGGCCCGAGCTCGGGGCCGCGCGGAGGGGGGCGCGCGCGGCGACGGGTCCCGCGGTCATCTGCCTGGTGCCTTCTAAGACCCAGGCGGCCACATCCTGGACCCTTGGCTCTTTCGGACCCCCCAGTGCCAGGCTCCCAGCTGCTCTTGAGAAATACTTGTTGAATGAATGAACCAAGGCGATAACCAGGGAACGGTGTCAATGGCTGGGAGGTCCGCTCCCAGATTCCCTCGATGTCCCCTCCCCACCCCACTTTCTTTCCTCTTAACCAGATTTGAAATAGTCTGGAAAGTGGTGCTCTTTTCTCTATTCACCCAGGTGTCTTCCAGCCGAGAAGGGAGGTTTTCCTGTAACCGCATTGCTAGTCCGCAGTCACTGGACTGTGGTGACAGTCACATTTGTACCTGTCCTTCCTGCAGCGCATTGGGTCCTGGAAAACTTGGCCGGGCAGGCGGAGCGGACGGTGCGGCCTCCTTTCAGGGAGAAGGAAATAGCTTCTATGTGGCAGAACCGGGGCGACACCAGGGTGACTGATTCCAGATTCTTTTCATTTTCCACCAAGTTCCAAGAATAATTGATCGCAGAATTTGTCCCACCCTCTTGAGTTCAGAGAGGAAACGACAAGGAAGAACAGATAGTATACAGAATTTATAATTCTTTGTATCAACAAGGGAAATAATTACTTTTTTTTTTTTAATTTAATAAAGGTTTATTTTTACAAACATACAGTTGGTCGGACCTGTTCCTGTATCTTCCCCGGTAGCCCGGGCATCTCCACCATTTGTATTTAGGTTGTAAATTATTTGAGCTCCGTGCTTTGAAACCAGTTTGATAAATCCTACTAAGGAGCTCCTGCAGGGCCGCCCCGGCCAGGCCGCAGTGAATCTTCCGTCTCCCAGAGACCACGACTGGTTTTAGACGCTTATAGTTGAGAACTTCCTTGCAGAACTAGGTTGTGGAGCTCTTCCCAAACTTTGCCTCTGGAGTGTTTCTACTTTTTAGCCTCACCCCTGATTTCTTCACGGGGATTTCGCTTTTCTTGGCTGACTTTCTGGCGCCGCCTCCTTTGCACCTTTGGGCCCCATTGTGAAGCTAGGAAAGCCCTAGGACAGAAGGGGAGGTATTTTTATGTTATTTTCAAAAGCAATTTCAACAATTATATACTCGTATACGTTACCATAAAAACTGAGTATATCCTATACATGGAAAATACTTTTTTATTCTTGGGGATTCATTGAGGATACGCAGGAGAAGGTTACATACATTGCTTTTGTTGCATAAGGACCCTCGCATATTTGTGTCCCGCCCCAAGGCGTGCTACACCTTTTGGAAAATACTTCAGAAAAAAATTTTACATAATAGTAATCAAATAATCATAGAAATGGAAGAAACCATAGCAGAGATATAGTCTAACCCCTTCATTTTATGTAAAGAAACTCAAACCCAAAGAGTTATACTTGTTTGATGAGTCTCATTGCTAGTTAATGGCAAAAATAGAGATTAGAACCTAGGTCTTTTTCTTAATTATACAATGCTAATTTTATAAATGGAAGTAAATTTAAGGAATTTTCTGAAGATGCTTCAATACAGATTCTATTTGAAAGTAACCACTGAGCAAGAAGAGATTCAGTGTTCAGAAAAGATCACCCAAGAGCAATGCCATTGAGTAGAAATATTTATGCAAGAGACTTAAATAATTTTAAATATTCTAGCAGTCAGATTTAGACAGTAAAGTGAAACAGGTGAAGTTAATTTTAATAATATATATTTAAGCTGATATATCTAAAATATTGTCATTTAACATGGAGTCAATATAAAACTTACCGAGATTTTATATCTATTTTTTAATACTAGGTCTTCAAAATCTGATGTGTAGTTTGTGGTTACAGCTCTATCAGCACATACTGGCCATTTTCAAGCACTTAATAGTCAATACATACCAGGTGGCTACTATATGGGACGGGGAAGTTGGAGAATATGGCTGCCTGGTTCATTAAATGTGAAGAGCCATCCCAGAGGGACCTTCCAAATTATTCGAGTGTGATTTGAGCAGGATTATGAAAGTATCCTGCCTCAACCTCCTCACTAACCTCCTCTGGGTTGGGAGAGGGATTGGGCATTGGAAGAGAAGCGCATAAATCAGGGCAGTTGGGCAGACAGGGTGTGGAATGCCTGCTGGGCCAATCTAGTCGTTACTAGTCAGGTTTGCTTCCCTGTGTAGGGGAATTAGAAACACCAGGTCTCATTTTAGGTTCGGAAAGCAAAACCAAATTTTTCAGAAAATGGCTAACATGACTTTTTTCTTTGCCTTTTTATGGGCCCTTAGGTTTTGGTACTGTGCTTTTGAAAATATCATCTTCTTTTGGATATTAAGGGGAGCTCAGGGAGAAAGATTTTGTACAATAAGGAGCTAAAGTTATGGAGATGGAATACTTACTTCCTGGAACCAGGCCTGGCAACAATGGTGAGGTGAACGGGTCCCTAGTAGGGAAAACAAATGAGTAAGTAGGAAGGAAATCTGACCCTCTGTTCACCTCGGCCAACTTCTCTAGGAGCTCATCTCTGCTAAAACCATACAGGTTCCCAGCTAAATAAGGATAGTGGGAAGTTACTGCCTCAGAATCTAGAAGACAAGAACCTAGAGAAGTGAGCCTGGCGCTAGTGCTGCTTTTGCCATGAAGGTGCTGATGCTCTGGAAGCAGCAGTTTTGGTAGTCTTGTAAAGCAGAGGGGGCAGAAGACAGAGCCTGGGCTCACCCCAGGGAGGAGTCACTAACTACTCTAGTCTTTAAGCTGGAACCCAGAGGGCTTTACCATTGGGAAATGGGAAGGGGAAATAAATCAGGGCTCCTGCTGAC
Source organism: Galagoides demidoff (assembly GCA_963574575.1). Classification (NCBI taxonomy): domain Eukaryota; kingdom Metazoa; phylum Chordata; class Mammalia; order Primates; family Galagidae; genus Galagoides; species Galagoides demidoff. Next base: position 6,290 of record CAUYQV010126534.1, on the reverse strand, counting down.
TTCAAGTCCGGCTTTGAATCACCCAGGTGATGCAGGACAATCTCAATCCTTGAACTTGTAATAAAGTGAAACTGGACTGGTAGATTAAGTTATCTGCAAGTAGGAAACAAAAATTTTCTCTGGTAGGTGGCTCACGCCTGTAATCCCAGCACTTTGGGAAGCCAAGGAGGGTGGACTGCCTGAGCTCACAGGTTCGAGACCAGCCTGAGCAAGAGTGAGACCTGTCTTGAAAAATAGCTGGGCATTGTGGTAGGTGCCTGTAGTCTCAGCTACTTGGGAGGCTGAGGCAAGAGAATTGCTGGAGTCCAAGAGTTTGAGGTTCCTGTGAGCCACAGTACTCTACAGAAGGCTACAAAGTGAGACTCTGTCTCAAAAAAGTTTTTTCCCCCTCTGGTAAACAGAAAATCTTTTTAGACCTCAAATAAGTCTTCAAAATAATTTCTTAAATGCAATGACCAAAAAAACAAACAATGAACAAAAACAAGAAATTTTTTTAAATTAAATCATAGCTGTGTACATTAGTACTGTCATGGGGTACAGTGTGCTGTTTTTATATAAAATTTGAAATATTTTCATCAAACTGGTTAACATAGCCTTCATGTCATTTTCTTAGTTATTGCATTAAGACATTTATATTCTACATTTAGAAAGATTCACATGTACCCTTATAGGATGAACCATAGGTGTGATCCCAGCAATCACCCTCCCTCCACCCATCATCCCCTTCCCCCCTCCTCCCTCTCTCCTTTCCCCATATTCTTGGGCTATAATTGGGTTATAGCTTTCCTATGAAAGCTATAAATTAGTTTCATAGTAGGGCTGAGTAGATTGGATACTTTTTCTTCCATTCTTGGGATACTTTGCTAAGAAGAATATTTTCCAGCTCCATCTATATAAACATGAAGGAGGTAAAGTCTCCATCTTTTTTTAGGGCTGCATAGTATTCCATGGCGTATATATACCACAATTTATTAATCCATTTGTGGGTCGATGGGTGAGTACTAATAACCAAAAGTAAGATCACAATAGATACGTATCATCAAAAATTTGTGAATTGGAAGATAGATCAGAAGAAAGTATCCAGACTATAGGGAAATTAAAAATAATAGAAAATATTTTAGTATGAAGATTTTACAACTTTAGTATTTATTGATAGGATTATTGATTTTTATGAAAATAAAAATGAAAAATCATTGTGAAAAATTTTAATACATTCCCTGGCATATAGAGAGTACTCAAGAAGTGTTTGTTGTCTTCAAAGTTTTTAAAAATTAAATTGGTTACTTTTCAAATTATCTCTGTCATTTTATATAATTTCTACTTCTCTATCAAAAGGTTCAGACTTCTATTTTAACTTTTGTTTACATTTTAGACATTTTAATAATAGTCATTTTTTATTTTATATCTTATAATACCAACCTAAAACATTTTGGATCTATTACTTATGATATATATATACCACTGCTTGTTAATCTGTTTCTCTTTTGGTGGGTATTTGGAACTGGGATAAACAGTCTAGTGCAAATGTCCTTATGATAAAAGGATTTTTTTTCTTCTGGGTAGATGCCTAGTAATGGAATTGCAGAATCAAATGGGAAGTCTAATTTGAGTTCGTTGAGGATTCTCCATACTTCCTTCCAAAAAGGTTGCTTGCAGTCCCACCAACAGTGTAAAAATGTTCCCTGCTCTCCACATCCATACCAGCATCTGCAGCTTTGAGACTTTGTGATGTGGGCCATTCTCACTGGGGTTAGGTGATATCTCAGGCTCAGGGTAGTTTTGATTTGCATATCTCTGATGATTAGGGACAATGAGGATTTCTCAGATGTTTGTTAGCCATTCATCTGTCTTCTTTAGAGAAGGTTCTATTCCATTAACCTCTGATTTAATTTGGGTTATTTCTTTTCTTCTGCTGGCTTTTTCTTCTTTTTTAAATTGTATACAATCATTCATGAGTCTGTTGATGCACTTTCTTTCTGTTTTTCAAATGCAGGCATCTAATGTAATAAATTTCCCTCTTAAGACGTCTTTGGATGTATCCCAGAGGTTTTGGTAACTTGTGACTTCATTGTTGTTGTTTGAGGAATTTAATGATTTCCTCTTTTATCTCTTCCTGAGCCCAACTGTCATTCAGCATAAGGTTGTTTAATTTCCACATCTTTGTGTGGGGATGAATTTTTTTTTTTTTAAACAGAGTCTCACTTTGTCACCCTCAGTAGAATGTTGTGGCGTCACAACTCACAGCAATCTCAAACTCTTGGGCTTAAGTGATTCTCTTGCCTCTGTCTCCAGAGTAGCTGGGACTGTAGGTGCCTGCCACAACATCTGGCTATTTTTAGAGACAAGGTCTTGCTCTGGCTCAGGCTGGTCTCCAGCTCATGAGCTCAGGCAATTCACCTGCCCCGGCATCCCAGAGTGCTAGGATTACAGGAATGAGCCACTGCACCTGGCCAAGAGATGAACATTTTTATTGGAGTTGAGTTCCACCTTTATTGCCTTGTGACCTGAGAAGATACAAGGTAAAATTTCTATTCTTTTAATTATGTTGAGGTTTGATTTGTATCCTAGGAAATGGACGATTTTGGAGTATGTACCATGGGCTGATGAGAAAAATGTATATTCCTTAGCTTTAGGATGGTGTGTTCTGTATATGTCTATTAATGTCATTTGCTCTAGGGCAGTGGTTCTCAACCTTCCTAATGCTGTGGCCCTTTAATATAGTTCCTGTGGGTCATGACCCACAGGTTGAGAACCACTGTTCTAGGGTCACATTTAAGTTCTTTGTATCTTTGTTTAGGGGATCTGTCCAGTTCTTTCAGAGGGGTGTTAAGGTCTCTGACTATTATAGTGTTGTGGCATATCATATGGCTCAGAACCTATCAAGGTCTGTTTCATAAATCTGGGAGCATTTAAGTTGGGTGCCTAAATATTTAAAATTAACATGTCTTCTTGTTGTATTATTCCTTTGACCAGTATAAAGGGTCCATTGTCTTTCTTAACTTTTGTTGCTTTGAATCTGCTTGTATCTGAAAATAAGATTACAACCCCTCCTTTCTTCTGATTTCCATTTGCTCAAAATACTATTTTCCCTCCCTTAACCCTGGGACTTGATTTGTTTTTCAAGGCTAGGGGTGTCTCCTGGAGACAGCATATGGCTGGCTTGAGACTTTTTATCCACTCAGCCAGCCTGTGCTTCTTCAATGAATTCAGTTTGTTGACATTTATTGAAAAAATTGATAAGTGTGATGGAGTTCTATTCATCTTATTTTGTGAAAGTCTGTTGTGTAGTTTTATCCTTTGTGCCTTCATGGAAGCTAAGTTTTTACCTTTAGCTTCTGGGGGTTTACTTTGCTGGTGGTCAGTGCTGAGAATACGGTCTGTGTATTTCCTGTAGAGCTGGTCTTGTTGTGGCAAATTTCCTTGGAGCTTGTATATCTGCAAAAGATTTGATTTCCCCATCAATTTTTGAAGCTTAGCTTAGCAGGATACAGAATTCTGGGCTAGAAATTGTTTTGTTTAGGAATGCTGAAGGGGGTTAACCATGCTCTTCTGACTTGGAAGGTTTCAGTTGAAAAGTCTGCTGTCATCCTAATGTCTCTGCCTCTATAGGTCAGCTGGTGCTTACTCCTGGCTGCTTGCAGATTTTTTTCTTTCATCTTGACTTTGGACAGGTTCATTATAATATGTTTTGGAGAGGCTCTGTTTGAGTTGAGATGACCCAGTATTTGATATCCATCTGAAAGGAGTGTGTCAGGATCTTTAGTAAAACTTGGGATGTTTTCATTTATGACAGTCTCCAGTAGGGCTTCCATTCCTTTGGGACAATCTTCTTCCCCTTCAGGAATCCCTATTGTTTGTTTGTTTGAATGTTTCATGGAGTCTTGTAGTTTTGTAAGTATCTGTTCTGCTTTCTCTCTCTTCTTCTGCCTCTTAAACTACCTGGGTTAACTCGAAAACTTTATCTTCTAGCTCTGAGGTTCTTTCTTCTCCATGGTCTAACATATTTTTGATGCTTTCTACTGCATCTTTTTTTTTTTTTTGGCCAGGGCTGGGTTTTAACCCACCACCTCTGATATATGGGGCTGGCACCCTACTCCTTGAGCCACAGGCACCACCCTACTGCATCTTTACATTCCCCGATTGTCTCCTTTATTTCCTTAAGCTCCACCATATCCTCATCTGATTTTTGGTTCTGTCTTTCCATTTTCTCGTCCATTCCTTTTATTCTAATATCATCCATATTTTAATTTCCCTTTCTGTCAAGTTCATTAATTCTTTATAGGTGGAGTCTTTTGCAGTAGTTTTCTCATGGTCCCTCTGTTTAGGTCTCTCATGTTGCTTGAATTTTTCTGTTGGTTCCTCCTCATGTGTTCTTTCTTCTTGTTCACCTCCTTGTCCTCCTATGTATTTCTCAGTACCTCCTTTGTTTCAAACAGAAGTCTATGCTGTTGATGACAATATGTTGCAATATGTCACCGGGAAACCAGTTGGCACTGTGGCTTTTTTAGGAGACAGAGCACACCTGGCAACCTCTATGGTCCTTATTCCAAACTTAGTTGCCTTTGGTGATCACCTGATTGTTTCCTCTGCATTCAGACCTCACCTGGCTGGGATCTTAAAGCTCACAGGAATTCTTCAGGGGCTAGTCTCCCAGTGCCCCCCTGACTTCAGTTCCTGTGGATTGCAGGAGATCCTCAGCCTGTCCCAAGAGTGGCATTCTGATCCAGGCAGGAAAATTAAGACAGCCACACTCTAGGCCCCTGCTAAGACCTTCTCCTGACCCTCCCAAAATGGCAGCCCCCTGGATACCACACCTTGTCAGTATGGCTGTCTTGCCAGCCACCAAAGCTAAGGCAAGTCCACTGGAATGGGCATTCAAATCTGGTTACTGTATACCGTTAGAGTCCTTCCACTCTTCCAAGCTTTCCATTCCATGTGCTGCTTCCCCCAACAACTGAAAATTCCAAAAAGGCTTCCTCCCTTCCTGAACCTTTGTGAGGGGGCAACTGATCCCAGTTTACCCCAATCACTTGCCTAATTCATCAGATTTCTACTGCTCAGGATCATTTGCTGTATCCAGCTCACCACCTCCTTGCTGTGCTCCCTGAACTATAAATCTGGGTAAGGTCCCCACACCAGGCAATGCTGGGTTCTCTCTTTTCCCCCAGTCATTCCAGGAGAGCTCAGATGAACGATCTTTCTGGTCTGCCATCTGGAGCCACCTCTCCAATTATAATATATAGTTTTTTTCTCTCTTAAAATGTATGTACAGTTTTGGTACCTTTGGTATGCATATATTTACCCTTGTATGTACCAATATCTGTATTTCTGTATGTGACCATTTATATCTTTATTAAGCTGAACACGAGTTCTTCAATTCTGTTACTCACATTGATTATTCTAGCCTCCTCCGTTTGCTTATGTGTAAATTCCTATCTCTACCCCAACAGTGAAAAACTGGCTCCCATATGTATTATCTATTTACTTAATTATACAACTATAACATATATGTATAACAGTATCAGATTTGGTAATCTGCACTGTATGAGACTTTATCAATTAGAGTACAGTGCTGAGAAATAGTTAATTTTGCCTTTTGCTTTATAGATTCATTTACAAAATTACTGAGATCATTACTTTTTACTTTCTGGGATCTTTCAACTTCCTAAATAATTTTTAAAATTTACATCCATTAAGGTTATTTGTGCCTCATTTACTTACTGAGCAAAGGCAGCCTTTTGGGATACCAGTTTTATGCAGAAGTCTTCTGCTGGAATCCTCATCTATGCTGGTCTTGCCATTTATACACTACTGTCCTTCGCATGCAGCCATCACACTGTAATTAGAAACATGTGGCGGGGGGAGGGAAGCTACTTTTAGAATTTACTCCTTTGTTAAGGTTCCTGCTTTCACTTGAGTATTGAAATCTATGGATTCTACTCTTCTTCCAACTCAGCCATGTATTTATATTTTATGTAATATATTATTTGTTTTAATTAGGTGTGTTGTCCAGGGTATCTAATCAAACATGCTACCAGAAATGGAAGTCTTTTCTATGTTATTTTAAAATGTTTTTATATTTTACTGTACAGTAGAACTTCTACAGTTGACCACCTCCTTACATTGACCACCTCCTTAAGTAGACCTAATTTTCTTTCTTTTTTTTTTTTTTTGAGACGGAGCCTCAAGCTATCCCCCTGGGTAGAGTGCCATGGCATCACAGCTCATAGCAACCTCCAACTCCTGGGCTCAAGTGAGTCTCCTGCCTCAGCCTCCCAAGTAGCTGGGAC
>CAUYQV010126533.1:0-23778 GCA_963574575.1 Galagoides demidoff | reverse complement strand
AATATGACAACATATCAAAGCAGCATATACCTCAATGATTTGTATTTCCCAGCAGAGATCTTGCAAAGATATTCCTTCCAAAACGACATGAAGGCTGTGTTGATCAGTTTGATGGAAGTATTTCAGATTGCATGTGAAAACTCCACACTGTACCCCAGAAGTACATTAATGTACATATAGTTACCATTCAATTAAAAAAAAAAAAGAGTGGCTACTGGAAGTCCAAATAATTCTCCTGCCTTGATGGGCAGTAGAAAGAAAGAAGGTTTTATAAAGCCTGTGATACAATTGCCAGTCTATTGATTAGGTAACTGGGTGTAGGACTAGGCCTTATTCCCACAAATTTAATACATTCCCAGAGGGCCACTCCAGTCCTGTGAGAATCCTGGATGCCACCAGCCATCTCTGAGTCCAGGGAACTGGTCTAGGGGATTCTGTTCTTCCGATTCAAACCTCATCAGATTGTTATTCCAATAGTAGCATTATATAGCCTCTGACCTAAGCAATGTAGTTGCTCTATTGGCATGGTGAGCTTTTTTTTCCCCTTCACTTCTTGCTAGACATTATTGTCCAATAATCAGGGCCTTCAGGATACACACATTGTCCTTTAAGTCTCTCTGATATGGAGCAATGTCTGGGTTAGGCTCAGTGGGAATAAGTTCTTTAGCTTCCCATGGCCACTGATCTCCTTTCATATTCCTCCACATATAAAGCAAGAAGTTACATTTAAGGACTGTGCCACATTTTCAGCCAACTCAAAGAATAAATTCTTTGTATCCTCTGGAAGTGGTGGCACAAGCTATTCCAATTCATCCTAGAAGGTATGGTAAACAGCTACCTGACTGGCCTGGTGGGTGACAACCTGTCTTCTGACCCTTAACTGACATATTGGGTCCAAGCCTGTGCCATCTATACCCAAAAACATGACTTGTCCCTTTGCCCACTTAGAGTTGGAGGGATTTCTTATAGTTAGAATCAGAGGGTTGCCAGTTTCACTAGTGCAATTAGCTGGTGCTTCCCCTTTTTCTAGTATGAATTCTTTTTGGCTATCATCTTCCGTACTCCAGGTGCCTTCTATTACACATGACAAGTATGCACATTTAGTACATGGGTCATTTATAGTGCGTAGATACTTCTGGTCCTTTCTGTAAGACCTTTCCCAAGCAAGCAACCTGCACAATGTTCCATGTTTGCTATGTGCATGTTTTAGAGCCTGACATGTGTCAAACATCAGGGACACCTGGGCCGGATTTCCATGGCCTACATTTCTAGTTATTAGGAATCCCCTCTGAGCTCCCCAACCCTTTGGCTCTGTTTTAATAGTAAACTCATAGTAATTGGGTGGCTCTGAGGATTTGTAACAAACATGGGATTGCCCTTTCCCAGGGTCACACACCTTATATTGAGTAGTATTATATAAGCAAGTTCCCTGCTGAGTCCTTTTACATTCATAGTAATTATAGAACAATAGAACATTAGTCACCTTCTGGCCTATTTTGGTTATCTTGTGGATACCTTGGTTATAATTTTTTATATTAGCATCCCGAACATTATCACAAACTAAAGTCAAATTAGCTCTCATGAGTCCAATAAAGAGCAGTCCCATGACGATGTGTATCCTCATGTTTTGGCCATGTGTAGACCAGACAGTTCCCAGGGTGTGACTGGAGCAGGGCTTGCCATTCTCCTCAACACCAGCTGAGACAGTTTTAAGGGTCCAGGATGGGTTTCCAAGGTCCAAGAGTTATCACATGGGAGTTCCAGTCTGTGGGAATGCAAGGAATGCAAGGAATGTTGATGCCTCCTGCCTTGTACAGGAGGAGGTCTGGCTGACCTCTCCTCAGGCTCAGAGGCAGGTTTCACTCTGTTGTAATAGATCCAGGCAGGAATTTTAGCGATTCTCACTGCAGTAGATGTAGTCAGGATGACATTTTAAGGGCCTTTCCACCTTGCCCTCAAGGGAGACATGTTCCAATATTTGACCCACACCATGGTTCCTGGGGAGAAAGAGTAGACAGGGGAGACAAACTAACTGGACATCTCTCATTTACTCATCCCGACACTGCTTCTACCACTTTTCCTAGGGCTTGCAGTTGTTTCTTCAGGTCTATCTCTCTCAATTCCCCTGGGGATCCTTGCAAACTTCATAGTAAGGGGGGAGTAGCCTATGATATAAGACCTCATAAGGCAAGAATTCTGTCCTCTCAGTGGGAGTACACCTAATCTTGAATAATACCATAGGCAGGGTGCTAACCCACTGCAAGTTTGACTCCTAACACGCTTTCCCTAAACTTGTTTTGATAGTCCTATTTATGTGTTCCACCTTCACCTAGCTATGTGGGCAGTAGACTACATGGAGTTTCTAGGTGATACTAAGGACTTTGGCTGCCTTCTGGACTAATTTGGAAATGAATGCGAGTCGATTGTCTGATCAAATCTGTAGTGGGAGTCCAAAGCATGGTATGATGTTTCTCAAGAGTGCCTGAGTGACTTGTCCCTTCTTGGTACTGATAGGATATGCTTCTACCCATCCGGAATAGGTGCAGACCATCACCAGCAAGCACTTGTTCCTTTTACACCTGGGCATTTCAGTAACGTTTACTTGAAAGTCCTTGAAGGGTGTTGCTCCATACTACTGGATTCCTGGAGGTACCATTGGTCCTTGGCATGCATTGAACTGGCTGCAGGTGATGCACTGTTGACTGATGGTTTTGGGCAGGGCTGCCAGATCAGAGATGTAGAAGTACCAGTCTAGCAACTTTGCCAAAGACTCCTGTCCCAGATGAGTGCTCTCATGCATGGCTGTCACCATGGTGGCTCCTAGAAGCATGTGGCCTGCTATTCATCCGTTGGCATCTTCATCGATTCTTCCTTTATTTCCTGGTTCCCTTCTGTTGCCAACTATTCCTTCTCTTCCTGGGAGTAGATAGGTGTGAGCTCTGGAACCCATGGAATGAGGGGAGCCACTCATGACACTGGTATGACTTGGATGCCGCCCTTTTTGCCTCAGCATTGGCCCTAGCATTCCCTTTAGTTTTGGTGGAAGCATTGATGTCCACAATAGTGCATCACTGCCACCTTCCAGGGCTTCCATACCACCTCTAGTAACTGAAGTATCTCCTGCTGATACTTAATGTTGTTTCACCCAGAATTTAGTAGTACCTTTTCCTTGTACAATGCTCCGTGCACTTGGAGAGTCAGAAAAGCATATTTGGAATCTGTATAGACATTCACACTTTTCCCTTGATTTAGTTCTAAGGCTCCAGTCAAGGCAATTAATTCAGCCTTCTGAGCCAATGTTCCTTGGGGTAGGGGCTTAGCCTCTATAGTCTCTGTTAAGGTTACCACTGCATACCCAGCCTGTCTCTCACCATTTGCTGTCACGTAACTGCTTCTGTCTATATACAAGTCCCAGTCTGCATCTGTCCAAGGCTGGTCACACAAGTCAGGCCTGCTAGAATACACATTATCTATAAGTTCTGTATAGTCATGCTCAGTCTCTCTTCCCCTGATTGGAAGAAGTGTGGCTGGATTCAGGGTGTTACATACTTCTATTGTTATGTGTGGATTGCCACACATCAAGCTTTGGTACTTGGTTAATCTTGCATTAGTGAGCCAGAGATGCCCCTTTGTGTTCATGAAAGTGACCATAGAATGGAGTACTTTCACTCTGAGATTCTATCCTAGAGTTAGCTTATTAGCTTCTTGTACAAGGAAAGCAGTAGTGGCTAGAGCCCACAAACATGGTGGCCATCCTTTTGTCACTCCATCCACCTGTTTAGAGAGGTAAGCAACAGGTCTTGGCGAGGACCCAGTCAGCTGGGTTAATACACCCACAGCCATTTTTTCTTTCTGAGACATACAGAGTGAAGGGCTTGGGTAAGTATGGTAGCCCTAACACAGGTACAATCATAAGCTTCATCTTTAACTGGGAGAAGGCATGTTTTTGTTCTCCTCCCCATTCTAAGGGCTATACCTTCTCTCCTTTAGTTGCCTCATACAAGGGTTTGTCCAGGACTACAAAGTTGGGAATCCAAAGGCGGTAGAAGCCTAAGAATTTCTGAACTTGCTTTTTTTTGGCTTGTAGGGGTGGGGAGGCAATTAATGACTGCTTCCATTTCATCCCTAGGTTCTGCTCTCCTTGCTGCATACTGAATCCTAGATATTGTGTTTGCCACTGGCGAATCTGGGACTTCTGTTGCTTAGACACTTTATAGCCACATATCTGCATATCTGTTGCAAAAGACAGTCTGTGCCTCAGGCACACCCCTCCAGGCTGTGAACACACTGTAGCAGCACACACCCTAATTTTTCAGCTGGGAATTTTTGGAGATCATGAGCCAGTGGTCCTCCAAAAGTTGTAGGTGAGTTTTTGAACTTCTGTGGCAACCTAGTGCATGTGTCCTGGGTCACAGTTCATTTCTAGGGCCAGCATTATACTAAAAAGTGCATCTCTTAAATCCAAGCAAGTGAACCCCTTGACTTCTGCTGGCAACAGCCTCAGCAGAGTATACGAATTAGGCACAGTAGGACGCAGTGTTACAGTTGCCTGATTAACAGGTCTCAGATCCTGCACTGGTATATAGTCCTTCATGCCAGGCTTCTGTACAGGGAGCAAGGGAGTATTCCAGGGAGACTGGTAATGTGTGATTATGCCAAACTGCTCAAGTCTCTGAAGGTGTACCTGGATCCCTTCCAGAGCTTCCCTGGGCACTCGGTACTGGTTTTGTCTCTCTGGCCATGCCCCTGGCTTTATTTCTGTTATTACTGGTGGCTGATTCACTGTGAACCCTGGGAGGTCAGCCAGCTCATGCTTGAGTCCCTCCCCTGGCTCAGTTATAAACAGCCTCCACTCCTCTTTTCATGGCATTGTTAGAGCTAGCACTAGACCTGGTTTGGGCAGTTTTAGCTGCATAATTCCTTGGTTAGAAAAAGAGATTGTGGCTCTCAGTTTTCCTATGAGGTCTCTACCCAGGAGAGGCAAAGAATAGTCGGGCATGTAGAGAAATTGACAAGTCACTTCATGGCCTCCAATGGAGCACTTTTAAGGAAGTCAGAGAGCTTTATCAGTAGTGGCCCTGGTTACTCCTGTTATATCAATTCCATGCTCTGAAAGAGAGGCTACTGGCTGGGTGACCACCGAATATTCAGCCCCAGTATCAATCAGAAAGTCAATGTCCTTGCCCCCAATCCTTACTCTGAGTCTCTGGGGCACCCCTCTCCCACTAAGCTATAGAGGGCTCTCTACCTTTCTGGGTCTGTGGCCTCTCTCCTGGGGTTTTCAACATTTCCTTGTCTCTGGGGACACTCATTCTTCCAATGCCTTGTCTCTCGCCATATTGCACACTGATCTTTCTGTAAAGGGGGTCCTTTTACCCAAGGTCCTCTAACTTCCTTACATACCTTAACCCTGTCCTCTTTGAAAGGGTGGGGGTCCCCGCTTTGTGCCCTTCTTTGTTGCGGCCATGAGATAGGCTCTATGTTTCATGTGCTTATCTTCCTCTCTATGCCTCACTGCTTCCGGGTTTACAAAGACCTTCTGGTCTACTTCAAGAAGCTGTGAGGGAGGCTCGGAGCCTGTGGCTCAATCGGCTAAGGCGCCAACCACGTACACCTAAGGTGGCGGGTTTGAATCCCCAGCCCGGGCCCGCCAAAACAACAATGATGGCTGCAACCAAAAAAATGGCCGGGCATTGTGACCGGCGCCTGTGGTCCCAGCTACTTGGGAGGCGGAGGCAGGAGACTCGCTTGAGCCCAGGAGTTGGAGGTTGCTATGAGCTGTGATGCCATGGCACTCTATGAAGGGGGACAGCTTGAGGTTCCGTCTCAAAAAAAAAAAAGAGTTCCTCACCTCCACCCTGTTACTCCAAATTCAAATAATACTGACTTTAGCACCTTATCATAGGAAATTGACATAATTAAGCGCTCTTCAAAGAAAAATAGACTCTGATGTCTCCGATGTCATTAAATATTTACTGTGCACATCATTGCAGTGAATTTCCTGACAGAAAGCGATTCTACCAAAGTAGATCAAATGGGAACATCACATTGCCTTGTAGCAAGTGTATCCACCCCTGTAAATTATTAAACACTTTATATATATATATATATATATGCATAAAATATAAATGTAGTAGCTGTGTAGTATGGAGGTTGAAGAGTCTATGAAAGAAAGTACAGTTAGAGTATATTTCCTAGTACTCCCAATTCTGGTTCAGACATGAAGCCTGCTACATTATCTAGGCAGGCAGGGATTCCCTCCTACTGAATGTTCACATAAAGCTTTAATTAAAAGTAAGAAGGTTAAAAAATAATAATTAAATTATAGCAGCAGGTGAACTCATTGGGCAAGAATTTTAAATCCATGTAACTAAGAACGGATACTGAATTGGAAAGCAACCCAAGCTATATGTATAGAGCTCAAGGCGGCTTCTTTTGACAGAAAACTCAAACAGGCAAAGCCTGGTTGATGGGTATTTAAGCTTATGTTCTTGCTGACCAGTAAAAATTGCATTCAGTAGGAAGACCAAGCCATCCAGAATGAAACACTTATCTTTTATTGACATAACATTAAACTTTAGTCTTTGAGTGTCTCCTCTGGATTCCACCTGGGAGAGCAGAGGAGTCAGACATTTTATAAAATCATTTGATTTAAAATAATAATTATAATAATAGTCATATAAAAAAAAAGACCCAAGAGTTTTTATAAAGATTAAAGAAGAGAAACTGGCTCAGTGCCCATAGCTGGTTATGGTGCCAGCACATACACAGAGGCTGGTGGGTTTGAACCCAGCCTAGGCCAACTAAACAACAATTACAACTGTAACAAAAACAATAGCCAGGCATTGTGGCAGGCACCTGTAGTCCCAGCCACTTGGGAGCCTCAGGCAAGAAAATTGTTTAAGCCCAAGACTTTGAGGTTGCTGGTGACCTGTGATGCCACAGCACTCTACTCAGTGGGACTCTGTCTCAAAAAATAGTAATAAGTAAATAAATAAAAATAAAAGAGAAACTGTGATTAGCTGGTTTGAACTTTTCAAAGCTCTGCGTATCCCACTTAGCTACTCATCTCAGGACAAATACTGCACCAACCATTCTCAAACCATCTCTACCTGGTCATGAAGTTTGCCAGTAATTGGTATGCTAATGCAAAAAGAATTTTTTTTCCTTCAGAGCAATACAAGAACATAAAAATAAATTTAAAAGGAAGAATTGAAATATTAGGCATGTAGGCTAAATATCTATCACATACAATGATAGATGTTTTACTTTTATTGTTTAATTTTCAAGAGGAATTGAGGTAAATAATATTATTATCACTTTCTAAATGAGGAAAGTGGAGTTCCGATGGGGAGGAAAGTGTAGACCTTGAAATGAAGTCTAGATTTGATCCAAAGACCCACATTTTATTCCTGGCATATGTTGCTTCTCTACCAATGAATTGAAAGAATACACTGTTAAGATGCAAAATAAACAGGATATTTCAATGTTAAGATAGAAAGATGTAAAAATGAAAATAAATAATAAACAGGAATTTGCAAAGTCTGAACTTCAATGAGATCTTTAATTAAGACATCATATCACACTCTCTTGTCCAGGCTGCCAGCTCCCTCAACAGAATATGGTAGAGGCAAAGGTTAAAATAAGACTCAAAAGGCTTAACTCTGTATTTTGGGGGGGCTTATACATCTAAACTCAACATACACTGGGTGTTTTCTACTGATCATGCTGAAATTGCTTCCACTGTAACTTTTTCAATGCAATCATGATTTAACCGCAAATTTTATTTTAACAAATAAAAATCACTTATTAATAACAATCTTAAGTATAAAGGAACACTTCTGAGGATCTGAAGAGCTTTATAAAATTCCTTGGGAAATAGTTTATTTTTTTTTCTTTTGGCTTACTCTTTAAATAGGATGATAGTAATTTTTAGAAGCAGAAGGTATTTTACAAACTCATTGTGTAATTCCCAAATTACACATCATTTGATTAATTACACAATTAGACATCACTTACCTAGATATTGTTCCCGCCTTCTACTGCTTGTCAAATAAATGCATGTACCTATAAATAATTATTAGATAAATTTTACTGAATATAGTAAATAGTATAAAGAAACAGAGCAAAAAAAAAAAAAAAACCAAACATACACAAAGTGACTGTCAGCATTTTGGTCTATATTTTTCCTAACATTTATTTATATACACTTCATATATCTGGGTCTGTATAAGTATTGTGTATAAATATAGATGATTTTTTTCTAGAATTTTTATTACCTGCTATATGAACTTTCCCCAGGTCACTATAAATGCTTTGCATTAATAATTCAAGTTTCATCAATCTTTAATTCTCCAAATGTGACTTATCACCCTAAAGTCAGGCTTTTTATTTTTATTTATTTATCTTTTGCCCAAGGTAAATGACGCTCTGGCCAATACTGTAATGCGAAATCGTTCTTTTGCAATGATAATGATTGCCGTAGCATTTCTTTTGAGAAGGGGAATAATTAAAGGATATAAAGTTTAAAAATACCGTTCTGAAATTTTTCAAACCTGTAGGAGAGTGAAGAGAATAACATATTTTAATAAACTCACATCTAGCCCCTACGTAGTTATCCCTGTTTTGTGCTATCAGCTTTGACGTCTTCCTCAACGGGCTCTTCTTTTGTTCCTGGTGTGGGTGGGTGTTTTTATTGCTAGTTTTATGGAAGAATTTTAGAGACTATTCAAAACATCACTATGTCTCACTGCTAAATATTTCAATTTGTAAGAACAACAAAACAAGAACATTTTACAGAATGACTAAATCATAATCGCATCTAAATGTAGACAATACTTAAAATTTTTCAAATTAACAATGGCTCCTTCATGTCATAAAATATTCAGCCCATATTAAAATTGTATGATTTAAAAAAAGGTCCTGTTACCCAGTTGGCCAATTGAAATCAGCATCCAAGTTTCACCTGTCCCATGTGGCTGGCCTCTTCTGTTTGTTAATTGTCTTTTCATTTATAACAGTTTCTACCATTTTAT
Organism: Galagoides demidoff; assembly: GCA_963574575.1. NCBI lineage: Eukaryota > Metazoa > Chordata > Mammalia > Primates > Galagidae > Galagoides > Galagoides demidoff. Next base: position 14,743 of record CAUYQV010126533.1, on the reverse strand, counting down.
CTTTCCTGTCAAAGAGAACTAGTCAGCGTCTCAGTAGAATCTCCCCTATTTCAGCCTTATCTGATTGTTTTATTCACGACATCGTTCAACTCATCCCTATATATTCTGCTCTTCTTGTAAAGTGGAGGGTGGACCCCAAGCCTTAGTCACATTTCTTTCTAGGTCCTATGTTGTCCTTCACATTCGGTCACCTGCTTTTTGTGATAGTAGCACGGTTTTTTCCCTCTTGTTGTCCTGCTTCCTCTATTATAAGGTTTCTTCTTTCTCTATATCATCAGTGAGTCGTCCATGGAGTAATTCTTTATTTTCTTCAGTAAGTCTGTTTACTGTTCTACTAGAGGTGTTAGCAACCATTGATAAACATTGCATAAATCAATTACTTCATTAGGAATTGCAAAAGTTTTAAAAGCTTTTTTCATCATGTTGCCTAATTGCTTTCTCGAAAGATTTTATGAAATTAAACAGCCATATCGACATATAATTATATGTGTATCAACAGGCCCTTGCTGCCAAGACTGAGTATTATTTTAGGCAAAAATTTGCTTCCTTGGTAGATAAATATATGTGTTTATATATATACACACCCACATTATAAATATAATAAACTTGTATCTAGCCCCTATCTAATTATCAATATTTTGTTTGTTTATTTTAATATATATTCATAAATATAAAGTATTTTCTTTTTTTTTTTTTTTTTTTGAGATTGAGCCACAAGATATCCCCCTGGGTAGAGTGCCGTGGCATCACAGCTCATAGCAACCTTCAACTCCTGGGCTCAAGCGAGTCTCCTGCCTCCACCTCCCAAGTAGCTGGGACCACAGGCGCCCGCCACAACGCCTGGCCATTTTTTTTTTTTTTGGTGGCAGCCATCATTGTTGTTTGGCGGGCCCGGGCTGGGGATTCGAACCCGCCACCTTAGGTGTACGTGGCTGGCACCTTAGCCGATTGAGCCACAGGCGCCGCGCCAGTATTTTCTTATATCGTATATAAATCAATTAAAAATGATTTCAGATTTTCCTCTGCCTTCTATTGTCCCATAATACCACAGATTCATTACTCTGAAGCTTATGAGAGACCTTTATATTTCCATTCTATATCACACCTCTTTTGTCTGTATATGGATTCAGTTTCTGACCAGTTAACTAGATTATAACAAACTACATTTTGAATGCCAAGTTACATTAATCCCAAAAGATTTTTAGGCTCAGTGCCCGTAGCTCAGTGGTTAAGGCACCAGCTACATATACCGAAGCAGGTGGGTTCAAACCCCTCCTGGGCCTGCTAAACAACAATGACAACTGCAACAAGAAAATAGCTGGGTGTCGTGGTGGGCACCTGTAGACCCAGCTACTTGGGAGGCTGAGGCAAGAGAATCACTGAAGCCCAAGAGTTTGAGGTTGCTGTGAGCTGTGACATCATGGCACTCTACCAAGGTTGACTTAGTGAGACTCTGTCTCAAAAAATATATATATATATTTTTATATTTTGTGACTTTACAAATCTTATATGAGTTACACAGTTTAATATTCATGGCATCTTTATTATCAACCCCATTTTGGACATGAGGCTATCAGAGTGCTATGGAGCCAAGTTATCCATCTCCAAACCTGTAGAGGTAACCAACGTAACACATGGTTTGATTGCCATGATACTTTCCCAAGCTATTTTTCTTAGGGGCTATCCAAATTATCAGATACATCAAACATCAAATGACAACTCCTCGTGACTTTCATAAAATAAGTGAACACTTGTGTGAGTATAGATTGCTTAAATCACAACTTTTCTTCCCTCAAAACTCTGTACATACAAATTTTTAAATCATGGGCTTCTTGGGAAAAGAGGCAAGCATTAACAGAAAATAATAACAAATTAGTATATCAAACAGGTTATCGATGTGTTTTTGTTTTATTTAGGGGTCAGCAATTGTTTTCTGTAAAGAGCCAAACAGCAAGGATTTCCAGCTCTGTGAATTGTGCAGTCTATTGCAACTGGTTAACCCTGTTGTAGTGGGCAAGCAAGCGGAGAAAATGGATGAATGAATAAGGATGGCCGCGCTCTAACAAAGCCTTGACTACGAAAACAGGCAGTGAGCCAGACTTGGTTTATGACCCAGGTTACAGAGCCCTGGTTCTGTTTTTGACACCTAGATGTCTCAGAGTATTTAATCTGTTGCTATACATAATTACTCTTCAAGAGAGTTCCCAGAGAGGCCTAATTTCACACATTTTTTGGTTTCGAGATCTTTTTTTATGCAGAATTTCATGAAATTAATGTATACCTTTTCTCCCTTGACTTTTGTGTAGCATTGAAGTTAAAGTCCAATCCTCGCTCATTTAAGAAAACCCTTTTTTGTTTTGCTTTTAGGGAAAAAAAGTCACCAACTAAGTTATTTATGAAGCATTGACAAGTCTGTAATGTTTTCAATACATTAAGTGAGGCACTGCCGTGTACTGTATCAGATAAACTCTGCATTTTTGTGGCTTACCTAAATAACAGTCTATTTCACATTTACGTAAAATTTGCTCAGGAGGCATTGATGAGCTGTGCTGCTCTTGATAGTCACTCGGGGACCCAAAGTTTCTCCCACAGGTTGGTGATTTGAGGTTACTTAGCCAGAAAATGGGGGGTGGTGGTGGGGAGAAGAACCATGGGGAAAGCTTTAGGGGCAAGTTATAGCATTCAAATGGTATAAATTACTGAAAGGTCAACTGTTCTGCTGTATTTATTTTTCTATTACATGGAAGCTAATTGCTGAATAGCCAGTCGGCTTAGTCACATGACCACATCTAACTATGAAGGAGGCTGGGAAATACAATGTTCTGTGTGTGAAGGAGTTTTGATAAAAAATATAGTTGGCGTCTATGATACTACGTCCAGAGTGTGAACCAGCTTTCCTACATTATGCCGAAAATACTCTGAATTCTTCCTTAGCACATACAGATTTTTTTTCTTTTCTAAGCTCAGTATTTTTTCTTGTTTTTATTTTTTACTATGCCTTGTGTTACTGGGCTCACTCTCTAGTGCTGAATAACAAGTACCCCTAATAGCAATTAAGCCAAACCAGCAAAATTCAGCTTTGCTGTTCCTTTGCCTAAAGCCATGAGATATGCTATTTTCTTTCCAAATATCTTAAGAAAAAGCATCACCAAATAGTTTTCTATTGTGTATCACTCTCAGTTGGAGAAAGAAAGGAACGGAGGCCCATAGATGTCATTTTCCCAATATTCATTAGCAGTTCCTTCACTGTGTAACACCCAGCCCTGAAGCTATCTCTATATATATTGTACTGGGCTGAGAGTATCTAAGTATAATCTTTCATTTCGTTACTTTTGCAACATTAAAAAATGACTTTAGGGGCAGTGCCTGTGGCTCAAAGGAGTAGGGCACCCGCCCCATATGCCAGAGGTGGCAGGTTCAAACCCATCCCTCGCCAAAAAAAAACTGCATGCATGCATGCACTCACACACACACACACACACACACACACACACACACAAAAACCCACACACATACATACACACACACACACAAATGACTTCAAAATCTCAGGGCCTTCGAAGAGGAAAAAATATGCAGTCCTCAAATTATATACTTGTGTGTCAATTTGGCGTCAGTACTGAACCTGCCCCTACTCAGCACTTACTCTTTCCCTGTGCCAGGAGAATATCATAATCCATACTAGAGCTGCTTCTTCAACAAGATCTTATTATAAAGACAATCACTGGAACACAACTGAGTCAAAAAGAATAATAGCTGAGTCATGATCAATTTGCAGCTGACACGTAACATGCATGGGGAGTAAATCTTTATTGTAAACCAGGAGGATTTCATGCACATTTGTTACCATGGCCAAGTTTGCAAACACATAGTCTCTTAATACATGTACACGGTATGAAAGGCGCCCATGAGAAAAGGAAAATAGTCTGGGGTTAGTGGCAGAAAGACACACGTCTGGCTATTCAGAAATTGGCTTCCACTTAATAGAAAAATATATACAGTAGAATAGGAGACCATCCCAAAGAATAACAAACTGGTCATCATACAGAGGGGTCAGCATAAGGAATAAGTCCTACTGTACATTGAGTTTATGTGGTGCATGTCTGGTCTATGAAAATTAGGTCCCCTAAAGGAGGTGGTCAACATAGGTAGATGGTGAACTCTGTAGGTTCTACCGTATATAGAGAGGTGAGTGTATGTGTGCAGATATGCAGGTAGATTTAGAAATACATACAGATAGATTTGTTTTTGAGATGACTCCATGCCCCAGACTTAAGAGCAGAATTGAGTAGGCAGGTGTTGTGGTGGGGTCCTTTAATCCCAGCTACTCAGGAGGCTGAGGCAAGAGAATCACTTGAGCCTGGGAGTTGGAGGTTGCCGTGAGCTATGACTCTATGGCACTCTACCCAGGGTGACTAAGTGAGATTCTGTCTCAAAAAAAGAGAAGAACAGAGGAAAAACAGTGAACCAAACTCCCTTTAAAGCTTTTAGCCATCTGGGCCATTCTGGTTTAGAAAAATCCATATTTTGCATGGATAGTTTGAAAATATCCTTAATTCCATCTTCATTGGTTATTTTGTTATTGGATGTTTCCCCCTCATCCCTACACTTACCCATCTTACTTTCATTTATAGTTTGGTGGCTAGCTTTTGCCACTTTTATATAAGTTTGTAGATATATTTAAGGAAATAGAGAACTATGTATGTTTCTATACTCAATTAGTTTATTTTTCCACTATTTTTCCTAACACTGTTTTGTCATTAAAAAAATGTAAACAAGGCATTGCTTATTTCCCCTGATGTGGCTTGCTGCCTTTGGAACAGAGTTAGCACTTTAGGATCAAGAACTTTAGGTTATTGATGATACCGATGGCCATGATCATCTCTCTGAAGTGCTGGCGTGCTTTGTAACCACCCAGGGAGAGACCCACTCTGGGGAGGACGGGTCAGAACCTCAGTGGGGCAGCATTGCCCTCCCTCTCCCATGCATGTTCCGGTCATGGTAGGGAAGGACTCTCTGTCCCCTTTGCCTTCTCTCCCACCAGGAGACAGTATCATGCTACATGTCAGAGAAGATTTATAGCCTGTTGAATTCACCTGTATTTCTTTTTTCTTCTCCAAAAGATAATGTGAGCAATAAAAAACACAAGCTCATGAAAAGACATAACTCTTTTTGTCAGCCCTGTCACTACAATGCAATACGTTCCCATAAAGAAGACAGGAGCATCCGCTTCAGTGGCGCAGCTCGGCAAGCTCTCACCCCTTTCTCTCCAGCTCCACACCTTCTCTTAGAAATAGCAGGAAAAACAGTCACTCTGTCATATTCAAATTCCATCCCGGCACAGGACACATTAGCTGAGAAGCGAAGTCTTCCACAACATCGCACGCTGTCATGAGTTGATGTATCGTCTCATTTTGGTATCGGGCTTTTTCTTCCTACAGGTTGGGTAGCAGAGCTGGGCCAGCATCCTGCTCCCTACCTTGTCTCTCTTCCCCAATCAGAACAAAGGGTGATTTAAATAGACCAAAAGGGGGGCGGGGAACAAATAATTTTATTTTTCTCACAGTGGGTGCCTCGAAGAATCACTTACTGGGGGAAAGGGTGAAGAATGCTGCATTTTTTCTTCCATTAAGTAAGTCTATTTCCATTAACTAGACTCTCTCCTCCTCTCACAGATTGTCCTGGAAGGATCTGCTATATGCAGAGAAAAAACAGTAAGTTGACAAATTAATCTCTGCAGAAATAATTGCCTTTCATTGATGGGTATGATTTTAGAGTGGTACATTTAGAATACGCTCTAACACTTCTTGACAAAAATGAATATATTTTGATTTTTTTCCTCAAATTTCCACTAGAATAAGGACCAAGGTGTCAACTAGTAAAGTCTGACTGTTGGAAATTTTAGCAATATTGTGGAATATACATAAAGAAGGGAAAGGGGAAAGAGAAGGTGAAGACACTCTACAGAGAGAAAGTTGACTAAGAATTTCTGGATTTAAAGAATAACATATTTATAACATTTGTAGTGCAGAGTAGGACACACGGTAAGTGCTCTGTGTATGCTAAACACACATGTAAAAACTCACCTCCTCTCAACTTCTGAGTTGAATGGCTGAAAGAATTAAATCAAGCAGCAAATTCTAATTTACAGCGGGACCATTACTCTCCCCTGCAATCTTAGCCAGTAGTATCATTAGCACATTGGAGGGAGTTTCTAATACTTTCCCCCTTCTCGTTTCATCTTGACAAGGCCTCTCGATGATGATGCATGGATGGTACCTCAGTTTCCCTTCCAGACCCTCACTGCATGCTGACACTGGCACGCTTCCTGCTGCTTTTTTTTTTTTTCAATTTGGTGGCAATGAGCAATGCCCTTGGTGTTAGCATAATTGCTTCAGTGTCGAAATAGCGAATCAGATAATGAGACCCCATGAGTCACTGATGAAGGGAAGAGGAGACGGGGTGGGGTGGTGGCTCTGTCTCCAGAGATTCTCAGTAGTTAAAAAGCCGCTTCAACATTCATACCATGATGAGTCTGATTTCCCAGGGTCTCCACTGTGAACTGAGAGGACGTCTGACACTTCGCAAGATTTAATAGAAGGCAGGGCGTAAGTTTATGGTGAGAAAAAACTAACTTGATTTCTATAAATGGAAATTGGTCAACAATTGTCTGGTAGGTTGGGAAAAAAACGTAGAGGGGAAATATGTACAGTGTCGCTACAGGAGAGTGAATAATGAAGATATTGTCATGCAGTTATGCTGCTAGATTCAGAAGCCTTCTCACAACCCTAGATCTTTGCATGAAGGGACAAAGACCCTGCAGAGATGGCAATGTTTCATATTTGAGTCCCCATTCAATACCCACTGTGCCTCAGTTAATTCTGAGTGATCCTTGTTTTAACACACTTACGGTGAAAAATGTGCATTGTTAACATTTCAAAATTCACCCAGGCCCTTATTCTACACAAATTGTTTCTATAGACATCTAGAGGGTGTTTCTAGTATGCATTGACCTTGAGCCATTCTGTGTGTCTGAGATGTAGTGGGCAGATTCCAACTGGAACTAATCTTGGAATAAAGACCGACAGGGTTAGTGGTTAGCTTCGGAGGTAATGGTGGAAAGGACAATTGTGGCAAATGTGGTTTGGAATCGTGGTGACAGATAATGTGAGTTAGTGTCTGTGTCCCTCTTTTGTTACTTTTAAATACTTGACTTTGGATTGCCACTTATCCTCTTGGAGCCTTGGTTATCTCATATTTAAAGTGGGATAACATGATGTCAAACCCTCCTCTCAGAATCAAATAAGATGATAATAATAAGGCTAGGTGTGGTGACTCGCACCTGTAAACCTAGCACTTAGGGAGGCTGAGGCGGGTGGTGGGTGGATTGCTTGAGCTCAGGAGTTCAAGAGACCAACTTGAGCAAGAGTCACACCCCATCACTACCAATACTAGGACAGGTAGCTGGCACTGTCGGGGGTGCCTGGTGTTTCAGCTACTCGGGAGGCTGACGCCAAGTGATCACTTCAGCCCACGAGTTTGAGGTTGCCGTGAGCTATGATGCCACTGCACTCTACCCAGGATGACAGCGTGAGACTCTGTCTCAAATAAATAAATAAATAAAGATAACAAAAGTGAAAGCGATTGCCTCGTCAGCTGTGAAGTGGTGCATGTACTCACGTGAGTCTTTACTGTGAATGACTTCCATCATCATTCATCGAATGCATGTGTCAAGTATCAAGTTCTGTAATAAGAGCTAGAAATACAAAAATGACATAAGACTCAGTGACCGCTCCTTAAATAATAAGCACATAATCATGAGCAAAATACTCTAAGATTCAATCTGGTTCTAGGAACTTTGCTTGTAGGTGTCACAAACAGTACAAAAGGTGACATTGTCTTGAATCGCTCTCTTAAGATATGTATTTTTATAAAATAAGTCGTCTAAGACAGCGACTACCTCTTTGTACATTATCAATTCATCCTTCACCATTTGCCTTTACAGCGCAGGTCCTGTCAATACAGGCTTAGTTTTCAGCATTGCTGTGGAGTGGGCAGAGGCCACGATGGCAAGCACCCAGGCCTGCTTCTGCCGCTCCATCTAACGCAGTGCTCACTCTCCTGGTCCAAGACGCTGACCACAGCTGACTCCAGGAGTGGCCAGATCATATCTCCACTGCTCCAATCTTCCACTGACTCCCGCTGGACTGAGAATAAAATCCACTTTATTTACTATGACCGTGTCTTAGTTGTCATCTCTAAGCCCTCTACGCTGCTCACCATGCCCCGGGCACATTGCCGATCTGGTTCCACCCATTCTTCCCTCCGTAGGGAATTCAGTCTCTCAGACATCCAGAAAACTGTCTTCTTCACTTCCTTCAAGTCTCTTTAAAGAGTCCATCCCAGGGAAGTCTTCCCTGACCCTTATCTGAAATACCATAATACTTTCTCCCTTGCTGTAGTGGTCTTCGCTTGTCAACCCCTGGTATTTTATTATATTATTATTTCTGAATTCTCAGTGTTTACTTTTCCCTGCTCCACACACTGCTTTCCACCGGTAACTCGCTATTGCTGCATATGCTGGGTGTGGGGACGGATTCTTACAGAACGCAGTTCCCTGCAATCATTGGCTCAGCGGTACTGAAAAAGTTACCTCTGAAAAGATAACTTTGTAATTTACGGACAAAGAAAAAATGGAACTGAATGGGCTTTCTAGTTTTCACATTGTTTAAAGACTAAATACATTCTTTCATTTTGTGCAAGCTAATCAGTCTTTTTCCCAATGTTGCCTTCCCGCCTATGCTTCAAAAAAAGTACTTCCTGCCCTAGCCAATAGCTTTCAGCTCATTTTCAAAGTAGAGATGGAAGATACCAAATGTCTCTAACAATCAGGTGCTGAGCTGACAAGTGCATTTAAACTCTGTAACAATTAACATAGGTTGTTGTAAGACTAGCTCCTTTCACAGAGGAGGGAACTGATATTCAGAAGTGTCAAGTAACTTGCTAAGGTGGGCGAAAGTCCAGCTTTGGAATCCATATCGTGTGACTCCTAAACCACTACGGTTTAAATTGTTCCATTTTTCCCTCCGTTCCGCATTCTTTAGAATCATGACATGCTTCTAACATCCCTCCAATATATTTGTAAGATGCGTAGGCCAGTTGCAGGTTCTATTAAATCCCAGATTTGAGCAACTTCGAACAGTCATGGGACCAAGATTACCAGGCTTCACATAAACCTGCATCAAAGACACCTGGCTCAAGGAGCAAGATCACGCTTTATTCTCCACAAAAGGATTATGTTTAGATTTCATGTTGATGCCTCAGTTAAGTGCTCACTTTGAAAATCAATATAACACTCTGTGCTCGGCTGGCTCAATGCTTCTCAGTCAACATTAATAAAAAAACACGGCAAAACAAAGCGCTGTGACGTTTTATTGCTTGTGGCCCCTGGATTTCCAAGCCTCGTAACTGTTAATCAATTATAGCTATCCCCTATACACAGTAGCACGTATGTCACGTATTCAGTAAGTGGGTAAACGGAGGCAAGGTGGCCCACGGCAAGAGGTCCTGGTGCACCTCTTTGGGTCCTCCGAAGGAAAAATCAATGTCTCAGCCAGCGCTAACACAGCTTACCTAGCACTGAGCAGCAGTCAGCCCCCCGAGGAGTGTTTTTCTCTTCTTCCCTAGGAAATCATGATTCTGGAGGCAGGGAATGTAAAGAAAGCCATAGGTCAGTGAGCATTGACTTTAATTAACAGCTATACGCTATCCCCACGGAAAACAAACTTTAACTGTACAGCCACAACAACAGAAGGCTAAACACAGCAGGCTCTGATGAATGCCGAAAGACTTGTGTTTTTATTGGAGACAAGGTCAGCACAAATATGGAGGTCAAAGTTCAAGGACTGCTTTCTCCACGACGTCTGAGTAAGGGTATGAAGACTGAGAGGTCGTGTGGTAGAGGGAGTCCCCACGCTGTGTCTTGTGCATGGATGACGTAACAACCCCCCCCCCACCAGTTCCCACGCTTCTTAGCTGACCACCCTGTGTCACGTAAGCTGCATCACCAATTGAATAACTCTGAGGGGAGAAAATAAAAGGGACAAAGGAACATTGACCCATTAGCTGAAAACACTATCAGATGAGTCTCAGTTTAGTAACGTATTTTCTTTTTGGAATCCGTACATCTTTAAATTAAGGAAATGCTATATTGATGCCTGATGAGCGGGTCTTGCGAAGGCCCTTAGCAGCAAGACTTGGAAAAGCGGAAATTTCATTTTTCCTAGATGACAGCACTTCAACAAAGAGTTATTTTAATTTTAATACTCATGTTAGACTGCTACCACTTAGGAAGTCGAGTAAGTCCTTAGGTAATGTCATTAACAGGCTCTTGGAAACTGGGCCTGAGTTACACAATGCATGATAAAAATAATTTAACCATAGACTAAGCACTATAAACAAGAGTTAAGTTCTTATGTCATGTATCTGGTCCCAGAAACATCATCAAACTTTTAAATACAGACCAAGACATGTCTAATATTAAACAGAGAAATAAGTAACCTATGTATACATTTAAGAAAGATGAATAAAAACCAGTAATATAATTATTTTCTTATTTTAGCTCCGGGCACAGAGTAGAAACTGCCCTGGATGGGACTCCGTCTCAGGACACACTCACACTCAAACCTAAACTCACTCGAACTGGGGCCACTTAAACACATCTGATGTGGACATCTTTGGGATGCGGGAGGGAACTGGGATAATGGCAGAAAACTCATGCAGACACAGGGAGAGCATATAGCCACACAAACAGTGACTCTAGCCAGGAATCAATGTTTCTCTCTTCATCGTTACAACAAAATGATGCTGAAAGAAAGGATGCCATTCAAGGACCTCTTGTATTTATTAAACACCAAATACTGCATAGGTGCCACTTACTTTAATACCTGCTCTATTTGATAAGATATTTTATCTTCATGGGAAAACTGCAGCTTTGGTAAGTCAAGGAATGTGATAAATATCCTATGGTCAGTGACAGAACAAATATATAAATCCTGATAAGGGGGTTCCGAAACCTGCCCCTGAGACCATCATATTTGAAAAATACTGACCTCTGTATCGGGATTGCAAACAACAAAAACTGGTTATGGCTCACATAAGCCGAAACGGAATTGCCAGAGAGATAGAGGAAGGCTGGAGAACCAGGGAACTTTTGGTCATCCAAACTGCAGAATGTTGGACGTTGAATTCACTCCAACTATTTTCAGTCTTGTGGTGGCTGTTGTTAAGTCTCAGAGAAAGAGAACACAATTTTCCAAGCATAGGCCACGTTCTCCTATTTTAGTTGTGGATGGGCAACGTGCCATGCTGGATTGCTCTCCAGACGGTAACCGATGGTGGGATGGAAGTGACACCCACAGCACACTGCCTGTTGTTACAACCAGGAGAGAGAATGGGTGGTAGGCAGCAAAACATCAAATGCCCATTGCGATGTACTTGGGGGCGAGGCCCTTTTAAAGACAATGGGATTATATTAAGTCAGGATAGGAGGAGAAAGATTTAAATTGGAACCAAGACGTGGTATGATTTGGTCCCAAGTCTTTATGCCATGTAAACACACTGATGTGTCACAAGGCCAGTCCTCCTTCCACACACCTGACTCTTCCCCTCTTCCCTTTCACCTAATGCTCAGCTTTTGCCTCCTTGTTTGTGCTTGGATATCACAGCAGGCATGACCTTTTTTTTGGGACAGTCTCACTTTCTTCCCCCTGGTAAAGTGCCATGGCATCTTAGCTCACAGCAACCTCAAACTCTTGGGTTCAAGCGATCTTCTTGCATCAGCCTCCCAAGTAGCTGGGTCTACAGGTGCCCAACACATTGCCTGGGTTTTTTTTTAGAGATGAGGTCTAGCTCTTGCTCAGGGTGGTCTTGAACTTGTGAGCTCAAGTGAGGCCTGACTACTTTAATAAAATATCCAAGTTGTCATGGAGTTTCTTCTTTTGCACCAGTTATTGATGATTCACTAGCTGTTGAGTGATGAATTTGGTAATGAATACATTTGATTTCCATGCTTAAGGAGTTTGTATTCTAGAGACATTGAATAAGAAAACATCAAGTAAATATATAATTTTAAAATTTAAATTTGATTATTGAATCCAGTAGGTCTTATATTCAGTATATATAGGTCTTATATTCTGTATATATATCCCTTATCCAGATAAAAACCTCTAGGTGTTAAAGGCAATAAAAAAAGCTACAGGTACCTTTGGAGTTACAAAAATATGTTATAAAAAAACATATTTGTAAGCATTGAAATGTAACAGAAGACCGGGCGTGGTGGCTCACAACTGTAGTCCTAGGGTTGTGGGAGGCCAAGGTGGGTGGATTGCCTGAGCTCAGAGGTTCAAGACCATTCTGACCCGGAGTGAGCCAGAGAGAGACCCTGTCTCTACCAAAAGAAGCCAGGCATTGTGGCGGGTGCCTGTATTCCCAGCTACTTGGAAGGCAAAGGGCAAGAGAATTGGTAAAGGAAAAAAAGAAAAAAACAAAACTTCAAACTATGATGAGTGAAAGCCAGTTGAAATTGAAAGCAAAATTAAAAAAAATAAAGAAGAAGAAATGTAACATAAAACTATTCTTGAACTATACTATTGGCATTGCATTCTAGACCAGAGCATAGAATGAATCACCATCTCTCATGAAGTATGTTGTCCAACTTTTTTTTTGAGGGCCCCTGAATTACTATAATCTTCCTACCAACAGGAAAATCAGGGTATTAGATCAGTGAGTTCCTTCAAGTGTCAGAATTCCAGACTTTATTACAATTATTTAATTAATAGAGGGATTTAATAAATTCCAATGAGACCACATCTACCAGAGAATTCCTCAATTTTACAAGCCAAGACAATAGAATGAATGACACTTTACATCAATTAATTCATTAATCAGTTAAGCAAATTTTATTAAGTCCGTACTCTTTGCATAGTTTCTCAGGACACAGAGCACACAATACCCAGAGAGGATGATTCTGAAGGAGTTAAAGCTATTCATTAGCCAGGGTCCAAACAGGGGGTTTCCAGAGAGATTTACATTTCACTGCCATGTGAGCCCCGGGTCTGGAGATGCTTGCTCCCTATTTGTTCAAGTGATTTTGATGAATGTTGCTTAATTGTTTTATGACTCTTATCTGTTGGAGGTTGCCCAATAAGTCTTCATAAATGTCTCAGGGATGACATTCTTCTTCTTTTCTTTAAAAGGACACTATAAAATGGAAAGATTAAGCTATCTATATTTTTATGTTCCTGGCTTGAGACTGATAACCAGTGAGGTAACAATATAAATGAAATACTCTGATTTATTACACAAAAGAAGAGTCAGAATTTCTAGGAAAAATGGTAACATCTCTTCAGAAAAAAAAAAAAAAGAGAGAGAGAGAACTTTTCATTAAGAATGAGACATATCGCTCCAGTATCCATTATTTTTGTAGTTTCTCTAATGCAATCTAAAGTAAGATAGATTTTCTTGCCCTTGAATCTTTGAATGAGAACTTTCCTGTGAACATTGTATTCTTCTTGAAAAAAATTATTAAAATCCCATTTCTCAGTATCCACAATTGCATATTCCCGAGGATAAAAATAAATAAGGTGCCCAAACAATAACGAACTTTATTTATCATTAGATTGTGACTGCCACTTATGTTAGTATCAGGACCGAGGATGGAACCCTGGGGTGCTGGATTCTAGCCATTCTCTTCCTGTTAAATCATACTTGGCTCTGATATGAATGTAAGATGTTGGGCAGATGTTATCAAATATGCTTCAATGAGAGGGGATCATAAAGCGCTTAAGTCATTTATGCTTCTAAATGTCAAGTAACTAAATTGATATTCCCATCTGCTTGAAACTTTACTGGGGAGAAAGGAAAATGAGGAATGGAAATTCTAATTTTCTTTCAAAATGACTTCAGTGTGTTATCATGCCAGGGACATCTATTTTTGATGTTTCAAGTTTAGAAAAGAGGGATGGATAACTTTAGCGGCTCTTTTAAATTTTGTTTCTTTGAAATGCCAAATAATTATGTGCATTCTCCACACCCATGATTGAAAGCAGCGGGGGTTGTTCTTTAAAGGCGAAAGTGATAAAATGTGAGGTTAAAAAACGGCCGTGGGCCTGCCATTGTTGCCGGTCCTTTCCATGTTCCCCTTTCCTTCCTTCTCCTTACCGCAACCGAGGCCCTTCCTTTTTCTTGCTTCTGTTCTCCCTACTACCAAGCCCTCGGTTTTCCTCCCTGGGTGATAGTTCTGCTCTCTATTAACCATTCTCCAAGTTTATGCAGCAAATGGTTCAGAAATGCAGATAGGAAAGTTTGTACAGCATTGAAAGGTTGGAAAGCCAAATCACTGAGACTATTGCCACGTATTCCTGGCTTCTAAGAAAGTGTTTCTAGCTAAGATGTATTAGGCAATCACCATAAGCCAAACACTACTTCAGATTACCAAATACGTGTTAACTCTTTTAGTCCCTGACACGAAGACGTCAGCGAGTGTTATCAGTCCCATTTTGCAGATGAAGAAAATGAGACATAGAAGGGTTAAGATAAATTCTCGACCCTACAATTCCATTATTAGGTATATACCCAGAAGATAAAAAATCACATTTCAATAAAGATGTTTGTATCAGAATGTTTATTGCAGCCCAATTCATAATTGCCAGATCATGGAAGAAGCCCAAGTGTCCATCGATCC
>CAUYQV010126530.1:0-56459 GCA_963574575.1 Galagoides demidoff | reverse complement strand
GTTGAGTCTTTGGGGTTCTCTAAGTATAAGATCATATCACCAGCAAAGTGAATGTATTCTTTTTCATCCCATTCTAGAAGGTTTTAGAAGTAGTTTTCATTCACATGGGTAAAGTAACAGTATACATCTACTGGTGTATATTTTTCTTTCCCAAGGGCCATCTTAACTCTACCACCTCTGTCATTGTAGACCAAATGGAGCTGGACCATCTAGATATTCTGCTGAGCATCACATTGGTTCTCTCTGTTGATGACACATTGGTTCTCTCTGTTGGTGACACCATGTTAACCAGACTAAATCCATAAGAAGTTGACAAGCACTTTGGGGACCTTGGTTTGATGCATGTGTTCCAGAAACTGGGAGATTATCCCTGTGCAGATTCTAGCTCTGCCACATCAACAAGGCAACTGGGTGAAGAGTGATCTGAAAATGTTAGAACATCCCATCCAAGTAGGAGACATATTATGTCTTGTACTTCCCATCTCTAAGAAGAAAACATAACTTCTGGTAGAATGTTTTGTGTTTTGGGGACTGGGAATCCATCCTTGGGAATGCTGCTCTGACTCAGAGGAACATGGAAGACCACCAGCTTTGAAGGGACCCAGAGCAGAAAAAGACTCTATACCTTATCCAGACTGTGAGCAAGCATACTTTCTGCTTTGGCCAGATACCAAGACTCCGTGGTATCAGCTATCTGTGGAAGGAAGACACCATTTGAAATTTATAGCAAGGCCCAACAGGAACAAGTCCCAGCCATTTTCAACAGAGAACTGCATGTGCTTTGCAAACCAGCTCCTGATAATGGGTACTGTTAGAGATAGTGAGCACACCCATGAGTCACCAGGTGATCGTGCAGGAGGAACTGCCTCTCATGAGCTGTGTTCTCATAGACCCACCATGGCATGGGCTTTGGCAGCCCAGCAGCAATTCATCACGGATGGAAGTGATCCATCTGGAGGGGCATGAGCAGTGCCAGGGTGTGCAATGAAGCTGCATGAACAGGTGACTCAGCTCTTTGTGCCATCCACTACTGTACATCTGTGGCTCTTGTTTAGTTCACATCTGTGGCCACATGAGGGTCCCTTAAGATCAGCTATGGAGAAGGACACTGGATGAGCTTGGTTCATTACAGGTAGGCTTGGTTTGGGGTTACAAACTGAGTATGAACTTCTGCTGCACTGCACCATCACTTGGATTAGCTTTTGGGGGGTACATCTGGGTATCCATCTTGAGAGGAAAGAAATGTGATCTGGGGTAAGAATAGAGTTAGATTTGTGGGTGGTGGCAAATGGCTTGGTTGGTTGATAGAGTGCCTGGGGAAAAAAAAGACTGAAATGTCAGGGATAAAGAGGTGAGGGATAAGGCATGTGGGTGGATGTCCAGGAGTGGGCGGGAAGTGAGAAGATCTGCATATTGCATGTCACCATCGCCAGAGCTCACTCACCATGGAAGAGGCACTAAGCCACGTGGGAGACAGAGTAGCTTGGTTGGTTGCCATCAGGAGCTAGATTGGGTGTGTGGAAGGAACAGCCAGGGCAGGGATGGGATCCAAGCCTGGCCCAATGGCATGAGCACCAGGGTACATCCAACCCTACCACTTCTAAAGAGCCAGGCTCCCAGCAGGGGAGAACAATGCTGAGTCTCTGGAATGGCCCCTTCCTTGGCTGGGCACAAGTTATTTTGTGAAAGGATAAATTAATTGGAGTTTTTCTACCACAGAAGGGTAGAGACTTGCCTTGACTGGAGTCTACATGTATCATTGGTATGGCGTGCTATTCTAGCCTTCAGATTCCAGTGCCAGGGTCTTACAGACCATTTGATAAAATCCATTGTTTGAGCGTACTTGCTTTACGACACCGGAGGCGCTGCAGTAGACATGGGCTGCCGATATCCACTTGTCCTGTCACATCCCAGTGAGAAGGCATTGGAAAGCACAACCGAAGCACTATCTTGAGAAGATAACTCTGAGAACATAGGGAGTCCTCCTGCACAACACCTGCCCCCTAAACCAGTGACCATTGTGTGATGCTGTGTCCCAAGTTGTAGAAACCATGTGTCCAGGGACCAAGGTGCAGAAGCCACAGTAGTATTGCTCACTGTCATACGCTGGGGCCCACCAGGGGTTCATTGTCCTGCTCAGGGGCCCATCAGGAGAGTCTGCGCTCCCTGAACTCTTGGCTCTGTGTATCCAGAAGCCCTGAAGCCTGGAGAAGGAAGACATCCTCTGGGGGACATGGCAGTGTTTCCTTTCCTTGTCCAGTGACAGGTGCTGCCTAATCACTCCAAGCTCCTATTTCTAGATACCAGTGGGGAAGGAGAGTGTTCCCTATTCTGTACAGGTAACTGGCCCTGTGCTGCCACTCAGTGGGGCACAGAGGCTGTGTTTGACACCCAGGTGACCCAGTGGGACATTTGGCACCTCCCTGCCAGATTCTGACAGCAAATAGATGAAGGCAGGATTCACAGTTTGAGAAGGGCATGAGGATCCCGTTGGCTGAGAGTCTGGGCCACTCACCAGGTAATCCTCCAGGGCAGCAGAGGTGATGGGCCTGGGTGACATGGAGAAGGATCTAAAAGGGGTGATGGAGGAGGAGATAATGAATATCTATGGTCCTGAGCCTGGCTGCAGGCACAGGGGCTGGGTTCACCCCTCTAACCTTCCTCTTGTGAGTTCTCCCAGGAAAAGAGACCAGGCAGACAGAGTGGGTTGTTATGTGAGGCAAATGGGCTCAGGCTGCAGGGAGGGTGAACTGCAGTCTCCTCTGCAGTGCCCCTCTGCGCTCCCCCAGATGGAGGGAATTTCTCCAGCTTTCAGGGATGTTCCCTACTGACAGCTTCCAGCAGAGACCCTCCCCAGAATGGTCCTCAGCCCACAGTCATACCTCCTCTTCCCCAAGGTTGCCTGAATTCCAGGACTGGTCCATGTGGTGGTCCAAAGGACCAGGATCCCTGGCCTCAATTTGTGACAACCCTGAGGGACCATCCCAGCTCCAGAGCTGCCTTTGGGAGCAGCCTCAAGCCCTGTAATCATATCACTTTCAGCTCCCCCCTACATCCAGCCTGCCTCCATCACCTCTTTCAGATGATGTTCCTAAGCGTCCACCACATAAACTCGGTTCCCGGGTACCTGCACGCAAGATCACAATCCTCAGGCATCCAGTGTCCACGTGTTCCAGCACAACAACTGCTTACTTCTCACTTCTCTTTCAGCCTTGCTCAGAAAAAATATCATTTTTCTTCTTCTTTTTTTTTTTTTTTAAGAGACAGAGTCTTATTTTGTTGCCCTCAGTAGAGTGCCGTGGTATCACAGCCATTTTTCTTCTTGTATTTCTCTAACTTCTCTCTCATACTTACTAATTTTCCTTGTTAACAAAGAAGAGCAGGCTGCAGGTTCATAAGAAATTCATGAGCCCATGTTTCTTCTGTTTATTTTTATAGCTAGCTTCTATTTATAACAAGGAATGCTGATTTTTCCATTTACACTTGAGATATAAAGGTTCTGTTTAAAATAAATTTAAGTAAAATACAGTGAATTGGTTTAAAATAATAATAATAATAAAAAGCTAAGTGAGTGATAGCTATGGCAGGAACTGGGAAGAAAGATAACTTGGGGATGGTAGCGTGGGAAACACCTGCTCAGTGTCTCCCCCTGCTGGGGAGCCCCTTCTGTGTCGGGTGGATGCCCAAGACTTTCCATGAAGGCTCTGGACCCTGCATTGAGCAGAGATAGTTTTTTTCCATAAAATGTGTCCTGCTGTGTGGAATGATCCATTCCCATGTCTGATTCTGCAGCTGGAACCAGGGCTTTGAGCGCCCAGTCTTTCGCTTACTTGCTGTTGTAGCCCCAGCACTCGATGTGGGTCAAGACACAAGAGAAGACTGGTAGACAGGACTCAGAATGGCCTCCAGAATTCTGCTCCCTGATTGCCCAGGATTGCACACCCTGGGCAACTCCTCCTTGAGTGGAGGTGGGACCTTTGAATATAATGCATGTTACTCCTGGATTAGTTTATGTTATATGGCAAAGGTGACAAGATTTTTCTTGTGCAATGTAGGCCCCCAATTATTTGATTTTGAGTTAATCAAATGGGAGATTATTCTGGGTGGGCCTGATTTAATCTGGTGAAAGCCGTTAAGAGAAGACCTGGACCCTTAATGAAGACAGGGAGCTTCTTGCTGGCTGTGTCCTGAGAGAGGGCCATGAGAAGGCCACAAGGCAGGGGCCACAGGGTCTCTAGGAACTGGGATTGTCCAGGATGACAGCCTTCTATGGAAGGTGGGAGCTCTCAGTCCTACAACCACAGGGGCTTGCAGGAGGAAGGACTCATGCTCTAGAAAGCTCTGCAGCCTGGCTCATACTAGGAGCTGCCTTGTGGCCTGGTCCTCAGGTCCTTGCCTCTGGTCCTCAGGTGAACAGAGGACCCAGCCAAGCCATGCCCAGACTCTAGCCCCCTGGGAGTTGCGAAATGGTACATGTGTGTTGTTTGAGCTGTTGAATTTGTGAAGTTTTTAAAACAGCAATAGGAGACTTGCCCTGGGGGTTGGCAGATGTCACAGAATGTGTAAATTGCTCACTATGACTCCGTGCTTCCCACCTTCTGCTTGTCCTGGGATTCATGGGGCATTTTCCAATAGACAGAATACAGGGGAAGGGAGGGGTGGGTGTCCGTAGCAGCACTGGCATGGCCTCTCACCATGCATGGTACAGATAAGGACCAGCCTAAGCATGGCCCTTGGTCATTTAGGGAGGGGGCATATTGAGGCACCCTCTCAGCCTGGCCTCCTTAGCCACACGTCAGCCTGGCCAGTGTGCCCAGTCCATGCCCTGGAAGATATGACAATCTCTCATCTCTTTTCTAACTCTTCCTACCCTGAGATCTGAGTGGCAAATGGAGAGTACCTGTCACTCCTCTCCCTGCCTTATGGCTCTGGAACAGAGCAGTCCACTTCACTGCCTGAGCCCATCCTTCCCTCTTGACTTGTCTGCCTTGGGTGCTCTCTGTGGCCCAGCCCCTCACTCCACCCCCCACATACTGCCTGCCTCTGACCTCACCAACCACCTGCTGGTCCTGGCAGGGTTTCTCACTCTGGGGCCAGCATGCTGATGACACAGGCTCTGGCTCCTACCCCTGCCATCTCTGCCCAGGCCTCTCCTCCCCACTTCCCTCTCCACTTTCCTCTACAGCCCTCACTACTCCACCTGCCTCTAGTACTGCCCCTGCCCAGCCTCCCTTTCCGCCACAGATGACCCAGCATGTACCTCCTGGGGGACGCACAGACCACTGCAGTGAACATCTGCTATTTTGTCTTCCAACATGGTATCCTCCTTTCCTTTCTGTGGGGGAATGCTGCCCCCAAACCACACATGTGGCACGGTGGGGCCACCTACCTGAGAGGCTGCCCAATGGTTTGCTAGGGGAGTGGTTTATGACCTAGCCAGTCCTAAGCTGGGTCAGTTATTATTTTTGTAGGGTTTTTTAAAACACATTTGGTGGAGAAAGCCTTATTTCTCAATCTGCTATGGTGGAATGACATGAGCAGGCCATACCTGGCTGTTGCCACCAGGTCCCCTAAAACAGAGATAGAGAGGTCTCTAATAGAAGGGACCTGAGCCAATGAAGGGGATGAGTGAGAGAAGGGGGTGGGGAAGGGGATGGAGATGGGAGAGGAAGAGGAGGAGAAGGAGAGATGAAGATGAGAGGCTGGGAGGGGTGGAAAGGGAAGATACACCGGTTATCTATTGCTGTGTAACAAATGATCCCACAACTTACAGTGCACACACACTCCATCAATTCACACTTTCCATGGGTGACTAATCCAGCAGTCAAGGAGTTGTCTGGATCCAGTCATCTCTCACCTGCTTCCAAGCTCCTCCTAAGGTGCTTTTTTCACTTATTATGTCCCCTTGTTTATTGTGTCCTACATAGAAGTTTAGCCCCCCACCCCTTCTCACTTTTGTATGCACACTCTGAGCTGTAGCACATGTCTTCTTCTTCAGTTCAGAGGGGCTCACGACATTGGCCTCCTGAGACCTACTTGGTTTCTTGTTGACATCTTCCCTTTCCCCATACCCCTTGACCAAATCCCACATCCTGCCTCAAATAGGTCAGACTCTAAGAGGCATTGGCAGCCTCATGTCTGGTTACAGACTGTCATGGTTAAAGCTGTGCTGTGAACTTCATGCTTCTAACCACCAATCCCCTCCTATGGACCAGATGGCCCAGGGAAGGCTTGGGAGTCTATTGGGGCCTGGCGAGCAGGTCTGTGGGCTCAGCCTGGTGACTGAGCGTCTCACCCTCAGAAACACTGGGTCCCTGCCTATTTCTCAGTGCTGTCTCCTTCCCAGCTGTGGGAACGGTGTACTGGCTGGTCCCCAGAACAGGTGCAAGGCCTTAGCTAGGTCTTCTGTAGAATGCAGGTAGTAATGAACTTACCTCACAGGGTGCTTGTGTAGAGAATAACCATTGAGAAAGCCAGTGCTGTTCTTGGCTCATTGTGGCCCTAAGGTGATCATCTTGATCTTCCCTGGACCTTCCTGGTTTTAGCCCTGAACAACCTACATCCCAGGAAACCCTCAGTCCTGAGCAAAGGAACACTATAGGAAGTGTCACCAGGGCTGTCATTGCTGGTTCTTCCTCTCTCACCATGGCCCTTTATAGATGTCTTCACGCAACTCCACTTCCAGCCTGGAGACTCCTCGCCTGCTGGGTCAAGGCCCTAGAGACCAAGTCTACACTGTGGTGCCCACCCACCCTCAGTCTTTGCTCCTGTCTTTCCAGCCATCCCAACAGAAGCAAGTCCCTTGGGCGGGTTGTGGCCATGTCCTACTGCCCTTAAACCCAGATCCTGGTTGCCCCATGTCATGCTGGGTGCTTGTTTGCTCAGGGATGCCCTCCCCACTAATTAAAATTAATCAAATGAACATTTTGCATGAGATAGTTTTAGCCCCCTAGAAGGCAGGTAGGATTCAGTAGGAGTTTCCCCTGATTTTCTTCCTTGTGAGCATTGGCAGCTAACCAGTGCTATGCTATCCAGTATTTATTATGTCTGCTTCTAGTAAGATTCATCAGATAGCGCCTTCTTAGTATGCAAGTCTGTGCGGGGCTTATACTTTACTTCCCCAAGTTGGTACATTAGGCAGCTTTCAGTGTCTGTTCCTTGCCTGCAGGGGGTCATTTGAGACCAGGGGCCCTGAGAACCGGATCTCTGTTATACTGTCTCAGCTTCTCCACACCCAGAACCGTAAAGCAGAAAAATCAACCCACATAGAGCTGAAAAAAAAATTGCTTATTTCTTACAAATACACTTGCAACTAAATGAATATATAGAAAATATAAAAAGCAGAGATAAAAAGAATTCCCACCAAACTCATCATTACCAGTGGTTCAGTTCTCTTCCATCCTTTCTCTGTGAGTGTCCTTTTTTTCATACAGGTGATCATTCTGTATCCACACATTTGGATTTTCCTTTTGTCACTGAACATTAGAACACAAGCATTTCTTTATATCACACAAGCTTTTCCAAAACATATTTTAATTGACTACATATTTTCATTGGTTAGCTTTGCCATGGCTCAGTTAACTGATCTTCCCTTACAGGTTATTTATAAATCATACCAAAAGGGAAATCTTAATGCCATAAATACTTTTTTCCATATTTAAAATAGTTTTAGCATTGATCAATAATTTGCTTAATAGTTCCTAAATAACAGATTTCCAGAAATAAAATTATTTTATATCCTTTCATTTTTATTATTGGATGTTGTTGCACCTGCTTATTTGGTTTGGGTGGGATTTCTTTCAGCCCACCATATGAGGTGGGTGGGCTCAGATGACTAACTTGTAACTTTACCTGGAGCAAGAAAATTAAGGATAAACTGGCCTCTTCAGCCATGTCCCTCTTCGGAACTCATCAACTTCTACACCCTTCTTCCTATTGAGTCAGAGGGGCTTCTTTTGGGGGGTGTAAGTAGGTGTGAATTTCTCCCTGGAGCCCAACTGAAGGGCTGCACGGCCAGCCAACCAGTCAGCCCCCACACAGTGGCACAGTGTCAGAGAGCAAATCTCCCTGGTGGCCCTGCTATCTTCTCTGTATCCCTGGCCCCTCACCTCCTTCCAGGGCTCCATAAAGTCTGCCCCACCCCCCAGTCCTGGGCAGCCCTCTGTCAGGTGGCATCTGGGGAGAAGGATGAGCTCTGGTCTCACCTGTGAATGACAGATAGTGAAGCAGGTGCCAGAACACACCTTGGGAACGGCTTGGGGAGGTGCTGGCTCAGCCCCCTCTCCCACCAGGCTGGCCTACAGGGGCCTTTAAAGCTCCCATTGCACCGAGTAGGATTTGAACATTTTTTCTCTTCAACCTCCATTTGAGAATATTTCTCTAGGACCTTGCACAAACTGAGCACTGGGACAGGTAGTTCTGGGAATTCAGAGAGCCTATGTGCCTGAGGCTGGAGAGAGTGTGGCAGCTTCCAGGGACAGAGAGCAAGGGTGGGCACAAGAGGACTAAGAGGCAGATGGGAGGCCAGGGTGGTGACAGGGGAGACCCTAACTGGGCTTTCAGAAGGCTTCCTGGAGGCAGTGACTGAGCTGAGAAGGAGGTAACTCAGGGCAGGAGGAAGGAGAGGCATTCCAGGCCAAGGGCTCAGAGGTATGAAGGCAGAGAAAGGGGCAGACATGGGATTCCCAGGAACTGTATGGAGCTGGGTAAGAGAGGAGCTAAGAAACACCCGAGCCTTTGAAGACCTTCAGGCCTTCACAGCCAGTAAGACCACCAGTTCAGGACCCGGAGGGAGAAGGAGGAGGTGGTGGGGTCTGCTAGTGGCTGCAACAGAGATGTGGCTGTGCAGGACAGTGCAGACAGGCAGAAGCCTAGGGCAGGGGTCCTCGTTGTGGGGTCTGGTCTTGCCTCCATGCCTCTCCTCGGGCCCACCACTTTGGCTGGAGTGGGATTCAGAGGACAATAGCCCTCTCTCACTGGGAAGGGGTCTGGCCTCCCAGAGATCTGGAGGAGAGTCTTTAGAGGCCTGGTCCATGGAGGGGCACAGGCAGGGAATGTGGCTGTCCCCACCAGACAGTAAGGGGTAGAGGACAAGCCTGGCTCTGCCTTTGTGACCCTAGATGACCTTCAACTCCTCAAGCACAGTGTCCCGCCTGTAATAGGCACCTCACTGGTGTATCCGGAGGTACAAACATCATTGCTTAAATCACCCTCTGTAATGCCAGGTCTCTTCCTCCCCAGAGAGAAAAGGCAGCCAATGGTGCTCTTCAGACTGACCACCCACAGCTTGTTGAGACTCCTCTTTATGTGGGGGAGCCAGGCGTCCAGGTTCCCACGCAGGGTGCCACTGTGTCGTGGACACTTGCTGCCTTGGGGGCCGGTCAGCGCCTCTCTGGAGCCTGCAGAGGCACCTGGCAGGCTGGCAGGCAGCTTTTATGTGCCTAGTTAGGGTTTTATGGTGCAGCCAGGCGGATCTGTGTCTGACAAGGAGTGCGTGTGGCTGTGGCGTCTGTGCTCCTGGCTGGGACTGCCTGACAGTGGAGGCCTGGGGGGGTCACCCCAGGGACCATGCTCTGAGGTCCAGCCACAGAACAGGGGGACCAGGCCATTCCTGACTAGACCCTGCCTCTCTTGAGATACGTTTCCTTTTGTTCACAAAAGGGCTCAGCTGAGTCAGGCCCAGGGGTTGGAGGGACTGGGATTCCCTGGCCTGGGAGGATCTTGGGGTGTTCCTCCAGCCTTCCTCAGAACTAGCTTCAGATCCTGGGACCTAGGTCCTGCCCCTGCCTCTGCCCTCTGTATAGCTGGCATTCTAGTGGAAGAGGTGACAATAAACCTGTAAGCAGACAGTTATAAGTGGTTTCTAGAAAGTCTGGATCCAGAAAAGGCAGGAGGCAGGACCCACAGAAGGATGTGACAAATGGCAAGGGGTCAGGTTTGTCTGGGGAGGAGAGAGCTATGAGGGGGTGAAGCTTAGTCACCCACCACCGAAGGGTAGGGGAGGGGAACACCTAGAAGTGAGCTTGGGGTGTCTGTGGTGCAGGCTGCAGCCCAGAGGATAGATGGGAAGAGGGGAGAGGTGGCCAGGTGTCAGGGTCAGTCTGGGAGTCCCCTTGGCCTTGGTGAGGAGTTCGTATGTGACTTTGATTAGCAGAGGGGGCACTTACAGGGCCTGACAGTGAACCAGGTAATTTGTCAGTTGAAGGTGGGGACACAGTCATGTGCATTAAGACTGGAGGGACCATCTCCGCCTGTGGGGCCATAGGGATGGTGTGGCCAGGACCACCCCTATTCACATCTAGTGACTCCATCTTCTTAGAAGCAGCCTGATCTGGATGATCACTTATATGGTCAGCTTTGTTACAGGCACCTTCACAGAAGGGGTGATGCTGTGTTCTGCATCCCAATAGCTTAAGATGCTCATCAGGCAGGTGGCAAGGAAGAAAGTTCCCAGTTCTGGAAACGGTGAGTGGTGTGTGTACTGGGAATTGCAGGGAGCTCTGCAGGTGTGGCTCCTGGGTTGTCAGTGGGGAGGTGCAGGACGAGAGGCAGGAGGGGGCTTGGAAGGGCCCTGTGGAATTGGGACTCAATCTGGCAGCCCTGGGTGTGGGAAGGTCACAGGAAAGTCTGAGGTCTGGGAGTGGTATGGTCAGGCTTTCATCTAGACAGAGCTCCATAGGGGTTCAGGGTAACTAAGGGCCAGGCCTGGGGGAGGGAGAGGCCCTTATGGTGGCCCAGATGGGGAGTACGAAGGGCCTAACCTGCAGCAGGATCAGGAGGAGGGAGAGAAAGGATGTCTGTGTGGGGCTAGTGAGGTGGGCCCAGGGAAGATGTGCAAGATGAGGGGGCATGTGGGTCAGGGCACAGGCCAGGCATAAAGGTCCAAGAAGAAACCGTGTGGAGCTGGAGAGCCCAAGATGAGGCCAGCAGAGCTGTCTCATGGGGAGTCAGAGGGTGGCAGGGATGGCTCTTGCTCTCTCCTCAGTGTCTTACTGTGCTCCCCATTTCTCCAGGTATCCCTGTAGTTGGTGGAGGCTCTGTAACGAGGTCTTGCCAGTGGGGATGTGAGCAGAAGTTACGTGTGGCTTCTTGTCCAAGCCAGTTGGTAGGAGGTGAAGTCTTCCACATTCCCACCCTCCAGAGCACTCCAGATGGCAGAAGAAGGGAGTGGAAGCCACTGGCTTCCCATTTGAGGAAGGCTGCCCGACCTACGGAGTAAACCTGTGGGGACAGTGAAGCTGCTGAGGGGCTTGATGGACCTTTATGCCTGGCCTGTGCCCTGACCCATGTGCCCCCTCACCTTGCACATCTTCCCTGGGCCCACCTCACTAGCCCCGCACAGGCATCCTTTCTCTCCATGGTGGGGGTCCTGTGTCCTGGCTGCACCTGTGGATGGTGGAAAGCAGGAGGGGGTCACATGTCATGGGCACAGGCTCGTCTAGAGAGAAGAGGCTGGTCTGGAAAGAAGGAGAGGCTGGCTGGTGTCTCCAGTGCCTGCGCTAACCAGTGAGTCTTCCTGCCCCCCAGGAAGACTGAGGGAGGAGGCAGGACTCGGACACTTCTGGAAGGGGTGGGGGGTCTTGCATGTTCATTTGATCTGTGAACCAACCCTTCGTGGTTTCACCTGTGGTTCCCTGGGGGTGAGGCTGTCCTGGAAGAGCCAGCAGCTGGGGGATAGTCCAGTCCTTGCTTCCATGAGGTCCCATACATGGCCCCTCTATGCATGTACCTGGGATCCCTGGTGGGCAATGTATATAGGTTCTCCACACAGAAGACTCCAAAATGGGTCAGAATAGGTCAGTACAACTGGATCCCAAGGCTCTTGTGAACTCTTGACCTTCTATTATAGCACCAGTCCTGTACCCACTGAATTTAGAAAACAGAAGCAAATCCTCAGCAGCTAGAGCAGTTAATCCAGGGAAAGCAATGTTCCCAGACTTTCCTATTTAGTGAAACCCCGTCCAGGTTACTGTGGTCAAAATCTCAAGCAGAAGCTCAGTGTACCTGAGGGAAAGAGAATACATTATATTTATTGGGTCTGTTCTGCAAAACTTCTTACCTATTCTTTTTTCTCCTTTCGTAATGCATTTCTGTAGATTTTTTTCCTGGGAAACCTCCCTTAAAAAGAGATGTGAGGTAGTAAGTCAGTTAGTCTTCTGGGTTGCATCCGTCGTCCACATAAATCTTATCCAGTGCTAGTTTCCTGAGTCAAATTATTCCCCCAAAAGGTAATGTCCATCTTAGCAACATCTACCTAGGCCTGGACTCCATCCATTGCCGTCCCACCTGGCTCTGCTCTGGGGATCTTGACTCCTTTCTGCAAGTCCTTAAAGTCCCGCTTTGATACATTTCTTCTTGGGCTTTTCCCTCAAGTCGTGGATCATGGCTGTACTTTGAAACTGGCCCAGCTTCCAGAATGCCTGCTAAGGAGGTCAGTGTCCTGTAGATTGCCCTGCCTTTCTGCACAAGCCTTTTTGTCTTCACTTTTTCACTCTGAAAGCATTTAGGATCTTCTTAAAAATTTCTTGTTTGCTGAATATTCAGGCTGATGCAGGGTCTTTTTCTATTTATTTTGCTGGACACTGGGTCAATCCTTTCTATTTCTTCAGATATAAAACATTTTCTTGCATTACTTTTTTTTTTTTTCATAATTACCTCTTTCCCTCCATTTTCTCTTTTTCGTCTCTCTGGAACATCCAGTAGTTTTCTTGTGGACCTTCTGGATTGATCCCTTTAGTTTCTTATACTTCTTTCCTATTTCCCTTATTTTGTGTTTTTTGTTGTTGTTGTTGTTGTTGTTGTTCTACTTTCTGGAGAATTTCTTAAATTTTACCTTTCATTCATTTTCTAAGCTGTTTTAAAAATTTTAGTTATTATGCATTTTTATTTCTAATGATTATTTTTATTTTTTTATTAAGTTATAAACACATAGATTATGTGTACATTGATGCCTTTATGGGGTACAATGTGCTGATTTTATAGACAATTAGGAATTCTTACATCAAACTAGTTAATATAGCCTTTACCTCATTTACTTAATTATTGTGTTAAGACATTTATATTCTATACTTAATAGATTTGACATGTACCCTTGCAACATGAACCATAGGAATGGCACCACCATTTACCCTCCTTCCATCGAATCTCCCCCTTCCCCTCCCATCCTCCTCCAGTTCCCTTCATCATCTTGGGCTATAGTTGTGATTTATCTTTCTTATGAAAGTGTGAGTGATTATAAATTGGTTTCATAATAGTACTGAGTACATTAGATACTTTTCTTCCATTCTTGAGATACTTTACTAAGAAAAATATGTTCCAGCTCCATCCATGTAAACATAAAAGAGGGAAAGTCTCCATCTTTTTTAAGGCTGCATAATATTCCATGGTATACATATACCACAATTTATTAATCCATTCATGGGGCGATGGGCACTTGGGCTTCTTCCATGACTTGGCAATTATGAATTGAGCTTCAATGAACAATCTGGTGCAAATATCATTGTTGTGAAGTGGTTATTCATCTTTTGGATATGTACCTAGTAGAGGAATTGCAGGGTCGAATGGCAGGTCAACTTTTAGATCATTGAATGTTCTCCAAACTACTTTCCAAAAGGAACGTATTAGCTTACATTCCCACCAGCAGTGCAGGAGTGTTCCCTTTTCTCCATATCCAAGCCAACATCCGTGGTTTGGGGATTTGGTTATGTGAGCTCCTCTTACTGGAGTTAAATGGTATCTCAAAGTGGTTTTGATTTGCATTTCTCTAATGATTAAAGATGATGAATATTTTTCCATGTATATGTATGTAGGCCATGCAACTTCCTCAGAGAGTTTCTATTCAAGTCTCTTGCCCACAGTGAACTAATGATTAATTTTAAATGATCTGTTTAATTCTTATACTTTCTCATGCTTTTCTTCTTCTTTTTTTTTTTTTTGGTATGTATTTTTTTTTTCATTCAACCTCTCTGAGAATCTCAGTGAAAGCCTTTTGACAGTTTTCTTTTTTTTTAATTTAATTTTTATTAAATCATAATTTATGGAGTAAATACATAAATCATACATTTATGGAGTACAATGTGATAATTTTATATACCAAGTGGAATGCTTAAATCAAACTGATTGACATAGCCATTACCTCATTTACTTATGTTTTGTTGTAAGATATTTATAATATACTCTTAGTTGTTTTGAAAGGCATCCTTGCATTGTGCATATTAGGTGAGATCCTACCAAATATCCTCCCTCCACTCGTCCTCTCCCTACCCTCCTTTATCTTCCCTCTTTCTTTTCTTGTGGACTATATTTGTGTTTTATCATTTATATGAATGTGTAAATGATTATATATTGGTTTCATAGCAGTATTGAGTACATTGGGTACTTTTTCCCCCATTCTTGAGATACTTTACTAAGAAGAATATGTTCTAGCTCCATCCAGGTAAACATAAAAGATGTAAACTCTCCATCTTTTTTTTAATTCCATGGCATACGTATATCACAATTTGTTAATCCATTCAACGGTTGATGGGCATTTGGGCTGCTTCCATGACTTGGCAATTATGAACTGGGCTGCAATGAACATTTGGGTGCAAATGTCTTTTTTTTGTAAAATGATTTTTGTTCATCTGGGTAGATACCTAGTAAAGGAATTGCAGGATCAAATGGTAGGTTAACTTTTAGTTCCTTGAGAATTCTCCATATGTCTTTCCAAAAAAGCTGTATTAGTTTGCAGTCCCACTAGTGTGTAGAAGTGTTCCCTTACCTCCACAGTTGCAGTTTTGGGATTTTGTGATGTAGATTAATCTTACTGGCGTTAGGTGATATCTCAAAGTGGTTTTGATTTGTGTATCTCTGATGATTAAAGATAATGAGCATTTTTTTTCATGTTTGTTGGCTATTTGCCTGCTGTCTTCAGAGAAGTTTCTGTTCAAGTCTCTTGCCCACAAAGAAATGGGGTTGTTTGTTCTTTTCTTATTGGTTAATTTGAGTTCTCTGTAGATTTTAGTTATCAGACTTTTGTCAGAATCATAACCTGAAAAAATCTTCTCTCATTCTGAAGTTTGCCTTACTTGCAGTGGCCTTAGCTTTGCAGAAGCTTCTTACCTTGCTTATATCCCAGTAATATATTTTTGGTGTTGCTTCAATTGCCATGAGGGTCCTCCTCATAAAACAATTTCCCAGGCCAATATCTTCAAGCATTTTTTCCTGTGCTCTATCCTAGTGTTTTTATAGTTTTGTGTCTTAAATTTAAATTTTTTATCCAGTGAGAATCAATTTTTGTTAGTGTTGAATTGTGAGGGTCTAGTTTAAGTCTTCTATATGTCACTAGCCAGTTCTCCCAGTGCCATTTGTTAAAGAGGGAATCTTTTCCACAATGTATGTTTTTGTTAGGCTTATCAAAGATCAAATGATGATATGTGGCTGGGTTCATCTCTTGGTTCTCTATTCTGTTCCATATATCTATATCTCTATTTTTGTGCCAGTGCCATGCTGTTTTGATCACTATAGATTTGTAGTATAACCTAAAGTCTGATAATGTGATACCTCATGATTTTTTTTTTATTTCTAAGTAATGTATTGGCTATTTAAGGTTGTTTTCTGATTCCATATAAAATGTAGTACTATTTTTTCAAGTTCTTTAAAGTATACATTGGTGCTTTGATAGGGTGCATTAAATCTGTAGATTGCTTTGAGTAGTATGTACATTTTAAAAATGTTGATTCTTCTCAGCTACAAGTTTGGTATGTTTTTCTAATTGTTAATATCTTCAGCTATTTTTTCCTCATTTTTTCACAATTCTCATTATAGACATTTTTCAAGTCCTTTGTTAGATAAATTCCCAGGTATTTAATCTTCTTTGGCATGACTGTAAAAGGAATTGAGTCCTTGACCATACTTTTGGCTTGACTATTGTATATATAAAAGCTACTGATTTGTAAGTATTGATTTTGTGTCCTGAGACACTGCTATGTTCCTTGGTCACTTCTAAAAGCTTAGTGGTTGAGTCCTTGGGGTTTTCTAGGTATAAGATCATGTCATCCCTGAAGAGTGAGACTTTGATCTCCTCTGAGCCCATTTGAATACCCTTGATCCCCTTCTCTTGGCTGATTGCAATGGCTAGGAATTCCATTACTATGTTGAATAGCAGTGGTGACAATGGATATCCTTGTCTAGTTCCAGATCTGAGTGGAAATGTTTTTAATTTTACTCTGCTATGGTGTCAGCAGCTTGCAGCAACCTCAAATGCTTGGGCTTAAGTGATTTTTTTGCCTCAGCTTCCGAAGTAGCTTGGACTAGAGGCATCTGCCACAATGTCTGGCTATTGTTTGTTGCAGTTGTCATTATTGTTTAGCTGGCCTGGGCCAGGTTCGAACCCACCAGCCTCTGTGGATGTATCTGGTGCTGTAACCACTGTGCTATAGGTGCCAAGTGCTAATTTTTGCTATTTCTTTTCTTCTGCTGGATTTGGGGTTGGATTGTTCTTTCTTTTCAGTTGCTTGACATGACTCATAGGTTGTTGACTTTCTCTCTTTGTGTTTTCTTGATGAAGGATTCTAATGCTATCAATTTGCCTCTAACAACTGCCTTTGCAGTATCCCACAGGTTTTTTGTTGTTGTTATTGTTGTTTTGTTTTGTTTTTGAGGAAGAGTCTCATTTTGTTGCCCTTGGTAGAGTGCTGTGGCATCATAGCTCACAGCAACCTCAAACTCTTGGGTTTAAGCAATTTTCTTGCCTCAGTCTCCCAAGCATCTGGGACTACAGGCACCTGCCACAGACCCAGCTATTTTTTGTTGCAGTTGTCATTGTTGTTTAGCTGGCCTGGGCCAGTTTCAAACCTGCCAGCCTCAGTGTATGTGGCACCATAATCACTGTGCTATGGGCATCGAGCCTATCCTATTGATTTTGATAATTTGTGTCTTCATTATCATTTTGTTCCAAAAATTTGGTGATTTTCTTCTTAATTTTGTCTTTGACCTACCTATCATTCAGCCTAAGGTTATTCAGTTTCTATGACTTTGAGTATGAAAATTTCTGTTGCTGTTGAGTTCACCTTGTATTCTGTGATGGTCTGAGAAGATACAAGGAATAATTTCTATTCTTTTAAATTTGTTGACATTAGACTTGTGTCTTAAGAGATAATCAATTTTGGAGGATAATCCATGGGGTGAAGAGAAGAATGTGTATTCAGTTTTATTAGGATGAAATGTTTTGTGGATGTCTGTTAAGTCCATTTGTTCTAGGGTCAATTTAAGTCCATTATTTCTTTGTTTAGTTTCTTCTTGGAGGATCTATTCAGAACTGCCAAAGGTGTGTTAAAATCTCCAACTATCTGTGGAGAAAAGGGAATACTTCTGCACTGCTGGTGGGAATGCAAACTAATACGTTCCTTTTGGAAAGATGTTTGGAGATCACTTAGGGATCTAAAAATAGACCTGCTATTTGATCCTTCATCCTTCAATTCCTCTACTAGGTACATATCCAAAAGACCAAAAATCACTTCATAACAAAGATATTTTCACCAGAATGTTTATTGCAGCCCAATTCATAAATACTAAGTCATGGAAAAAGCCTAAGTGCCCATTGACCCATGAATAGATTAATAAATTCTGGTATATGTATACCACAGAATATTATGCAGCCTTAAAAAGATGGAGACTTTACCTCTTTCGTGTTTACATGGATGGAGCTGGAACATATTCTTCTTAGTAAAGTATCTCAAGAATGGAAGAAAAAGTATCCTATGTACTCAGCCCTTCTATGAAACCAATTTATAGCTTTCATATGAAAGCTATAACCAAACTATAGCCCAAGAAGAGGGGGAGAGAAGAGAGGGAGGGGAAGGAAGAGGGAAGGATGGGTGGAGTGAGGGCAATTGGTGGGAATACACCTATGGTGCATTTTACAAGGGTACATGTTAAATTACTGAGTGTACAGTGTAAATGTCTTAACACAATAACTAAGAAAATGTGGTGAAGGCCATGTTAACCAGTTGGATGAAAATATTTCAAATAGTATATAAAATCAGCACAGTGTATCCCATGATTGCATTAATGTACACAATCATTAAAATAAAAAAATCAAAAAAAAATCTCCCACTATCATAGTGCTAGATGTTATCAAATTGTTCATATCTGTTAGGGTTTGCTTTATAAATTGAAGAGCATTTGGGTAGGGTGCATAAATTTTAATGATTGAAATCTCTTCATGTTGAGTATTTTGCTTGACAAATATGTAGTGTCCCCCCTTGTCTTTCCTTATTTTTGTTGGTTTAAATCATTTTGTATCTGCAAATAAAATTGCAACCCTTGCTTTTTTTCTGATTTCCATTTGTGTGTATGATAGATGTCAATCCCGGCACCCTGAGTCTTTTTTATCCTTTCAGGTAAGATGAGTTTCTTGTGGGCAACAGATACCTGGTCTGAGTTTTTGTATTTAGCCAGCCAACCTGTGCCTCTTTAGAAGAAAATTTAAGCCATTTACATTAATTGACAGGATTCATAGGTATGGTAGTGTTTTGGCCATCATGTTTTCCAAAGGGCCAGTGCATCTTTTTAACCCTTTCATCATTGTGGAAGTTAGGTTTTGTTTGACAAATTCTGGTTGAGTTTACTTTGGTGGTAGACTACTGTGCTGGTCATTATGGAAAGCAGGTCTGAGTATTTCCTGGAGAGCTGGTTTAATTATGGCAAATTTCCTCAACATGTGCATGTAAGTAAAGTATTTGATTTCTTCATCACAATTGAAACTCTGGTTAGCTGGATATAGGATCCTGTGCTGAAAGTTGTTTTGCTTTAGAAGATTGAAGGTGATGACCATCCTCTTCTGGCTTGAAAAGTTTAAGCTGAAAAATCTGCAGTCATGCTAATATTTCTCCCTTTGTGGGTAGTGCCTTTCTTACATTTGGCTGCTTGCAAGATTTTCTCCTTCATGTTAACATTGGCAAAGTTAATTACAACGTGTCTAGGAGATGCTTTATTTGGATTGAGTCTTGCTGGGGTTCTCAAGCTATCTACTACCTGAATTTCTGTATCTCTTGCAATGCTTGGGAAATTCTCCTCCATAATATCTTGGAGTAGATCATCTGTGCCTTTAGCACCATCCTCTTCTCCTTCAGGAATTCTTATAAGTTAGATATTTGATCTTTTAGAATGATCCCACAACTCTCCCAGGGAATGTTCTGTTCTTGTTTTCCATTTTTCTGCCTCTTTGTGTGCTTGGGATCATTGAAAAGCCTTGTCTTCAATTTCTGAGATCCTTTCTTCTGCCTGCTGAACTCTATTACTGAGGGATTCTACTGAATTCTGAATTCTACTGTATTCTGAATCTACTTGAATAACTTTTTCACTTGCTTGAACTCTGTCGTATCTTTTCTCATTATGTCCATATCCTTGGTGACTTTGTCTTTGAAATGATTAATTTCATGAGACAACTTTTGAACTACTCTTTGGATTTCTACTTCCATATTTTTCTCCATTCTATTCATCTTATTTGCCATCCATATTTTGAATTCTAATTTTGACAATTCAGCCATTTGTCTATGAATGGTATTTTCTGTTGTATCTCCTTTAGGTCATTCCTTGGGAGAATTGATCTACTCTGATTATTCATGTTGCCAGAGTTCTTCAACTGGTTCTGCCCCATGACTACGCAATTTGGCAGTTAAAACTGATAGGGTGAGATTGGATTGGGGGCCCTGGGAAGTGGAGTTAACTAGCCCTTTACCAATGACCAGGGGCTTATGATTGTGGCTTTTTCCCTATAGCAGCAGTTCTCAACCTGTGGGTTGTGACCCCTTTGGGGGTCAAATGACCCATTCACAGGGGTTGCCTAAATACATCCTGCATATAAGATATTTACATTATGATTCATAACAGTAGCAAAATTATAGTTATGAAGTAGCAACAAAAATAATTTTATGGTTGAGGGTCACCACAACATGAGGAACTGTATTAAAGGGTCGTGACATTAGGAAGGTTGAGGACCCCTGCCCTACAGCTTTACAAAGGTCCCTTTCAGAGCAGCAGCCAGAGACTCTGAGGACTTGCTTGGTGAGATAGTGAAAGCTGGCTGTGTCTTGAACTCAGCCAACCTCTACTCAATCCTAATGAGATGCAGTATTAGGTTGAAATCTCACCTGGGGAGAGATACAAGCAACTGGTGCACCCAGCCCCTCACCAGTGACAGCTGGAGGAGGAGAATCAGTTCTTTGCCTACAAAACAACTACTTTTTAAGCCTGGAGGGTCCCTGGATGGACAGCCCAGGTTAAGAGTTCTAATTAGATTGTCCTGGGCAGTACAATCACTGCTCAACAGGGAGAGTTCAAAGGGTCTTCAGCAGCTTGATATTGGGAATCCACAGGCAGTTCCATCCCACAAACCCAAGGGGATGGAGCCTGGTCCTCTTCATTGAGCTATGAAGTCAGAAAATACCTCTTGCCAAAGTCAGAACAGGGGCATCGGTGCTTCCTTCCACTGAGCACCATGGTGACACGTCTCTCTCAACCACGTGTCTTTCTCTTCCTGAGCCCCCCTGCTTCCATTTGAGTCACTGTTTCCGTGCTGCTGTCCAGCAACCCACACAATGCCCAGTCCTCTCAGGGAAATGCCAAACCCTCTGGGCTTTGCAGGGGGCAGACCTTTAGTCTGCCAGGCAAGGGGGGAAAGGTTGGACTGGGAGTTCAGAATTGCAGGGAAAATATTTGTTCAGTTTTATGCTGGGCAGGATGATGCCTAGGCTCACAAGTGAGACCTCCCTGGAAAAGGAGGCCTGGAGTTTAGCAACTCTCTCCTGTGGGGTAAAATGAGAGGTCTTTTGTTCACTGCTTGCTTGCAGAGACCCCACAGTAAGCCTCCCACTTGGGGGGAAGGGTCTCTCATCCTCTTAGTGATGGGCTTTGTACTTGGAATTTGTTTTCTTGGATTCCCTTTCTTATAGTCACAGATTGCCTTAGCAGGGATGATGTGCACTTGTCTATCTTCTTTCTTAGCTCAACTCCCCACTTTTGACTTCACTGAGTCAACTTCAGTCCAAGATATCTTCCTCTGAACAAGAGCCTCTGGTGAAAGCTGACTCTAGTCAGCCATTGTCCTTCCTCCTACCCTTTTGACAGTTTTCATTTGTGACCTGTATCCCCTCTGTTTGATTTGGCATCATACCACAAGTTTTCCTCAAATGCTTAGGGGACCTTTGCCATTTATTCAAATTTAAGAGTTAGTCACCAGGAACCTTATAATGAAATAAAACAAACAACAAGAACTGTAAGATCTCACAAGAAAGTTCACTAATGTGGCTGGATACACAATCATTTCTCAATAGTCAGAAACTTCTACAGAAACTATATCCAACTAGAAAAGGTAGTGGAAAATCAGACACCATTTTCAATGAAGGACCTGGTAATTACATTAATATAAAACTGAAAAATCTTCGTATTAGGATTCTCCAGAGAAATAGGAGACACAAACACACATGCACACATACACACAAATGCACAAGTTTGGACCTTTAAGTAGGTGAACTCATTCTGGAAAAAGTGCTACATACCTCATTGCTAAATATCACTATAGTCACTAGATGGTCAAGGAGAGTAGTGATACTCAGCAATGAGGTGTGTAGTACTT
Organism: Galagoides demidoff; assembly: GCA_963574575.1. Taxonomy (NCBI): domain Eukaryota; kingdom Metazoa; phylum Chordata; class Mammalia; order Primates; family Galagidae; genus Galagoides; species Galagoides demidoff. Next base: position 34,843 of record CAUYQV010126530.1, on the reverse strand, counting down.
TTTCTAGGATGAGTTTATAAAGTGAATTGTCTGACATGGTATACACATGCATATACCTGTGCATGTGTATCTGTTTATTAGATTTATATAGAAACTTGCTCACATGGCTATGGAGGCCAAAAAGTCCCATGATCTTCCATCTACAAACTGGAGCTGCAGGAAAGAAAGTGGTATAATTTGGGCTTGAAGTCCACAGGACTAATGGTATAATTCCTGGTCTGAGACCAAAAGCCGAGAACCAATGGCATGGACATCTGAATGCCATCCTCTGCCTGTTTTGTTCTGTCCAGACCCTCAATGGATTACATACTGTCCACCCATACTGAAAAGGGCCGTGTACTTTCCTTAGTTCACCAATTAGAATCCCCATATCCTCTGAAAATATCCTCACACACCTGGAAATAATGTTTTGCCAGATACTTGGCCATTTCTTACCTCATTCAAATTAATACATAAAATTAACCATTATGCTGTTCTTGGTGACATTTTCTTTATTAAAATGTCAGAAAGTAAAAACTGATCATATACAGAAAGAGTAAACGCTATATTAATGCCAGTCCTCTTAGATTTGATTTATAAACCCAATTCAATTTGAATTAAAATTCTTGAAGAATTTTTAAAATTGAATTCAACAGAAGGGTTATCAAATTATATGGTAGAGTAGGGTGGTGCCTGTGGCTCAAAAGGGTAGAGTGCTGGCCCCATATGTCTGCGGTGGCGGGTTCAAACCCAGCCCTGGCCAGAAACTGCAAAAACAACACCACCACCACCACCAACAAAATTATATGTTAGAATAGAAATACTAGAATAAGTAACACATATTCAAAATGAAGAGTATCTACAGAAAAACTACTAGCATTAGGAGGAATAAAGTCAAGAAAGCTATTTTACAGTATGACTGTAGCAAATAACAATGTATTATAGTCTTGAAAATTGCTAAGAGAGTAAATTTTAAGTGTTATTACCAAAAAAACCATGATAAATATGTGAAAAATGCATATGTTATGTAGTTCAGTTTTATTATTTCACAATGTATGCTTATTTCAAAACAACATATTATACACCATGATGATATACCATTTTTATTTATCAGTTGAAAACATAAATCTAAAAAGCTACTAGAACTAATAAGTCAGTGTAGCCAAGTTGTAGAATGCAAGCTAAATATAAAAAGAATTGTGTTTATATTTAGAAATAGCAAAAAATCATTTATCATAGCCTCCAAAAATATGAAACAGCTGGGCGTAAATCTTATAAAGAAGTGAAAAACTATAAATCATCTAAATAATGAGCATTTGTGTCAAGACAGACAAATAGACCAATGGGACAGCATGAAGGGTCCATAGTCCCACACATATATAGAGAAATAATTTTGAAAATGATACAAAGATAATTCAGTCTGATTGAATAGTAGGAGGAGGAGGAGGATTGAACCTGAAGAGAAAACCAAAAGCCAGAAGGAGTAGCTACACTTAGGTAAAACAGAGTATAAATCAAAAGCAGAAAAAATATAAATATATGTGTGCCCAATCCTAGACCAAAAGAAAAAATAGATGATAATACAATCATAGTGGGAGATGTCAACATCTCACTCAAAGGATTAGACAGATTATCAGGACAGAAAATCAACATCGAACAATGAACTTAAACTGAAGGTTAGAGTAAATAAACCGAATAGACATTTACAGAACATTACCCAGCAAAGGCAGAATATGCATTCTTCTTATCACCATATGGAGCATTCTACAAGATAGACCCTACGTTAGGCCACAAGACAAGTCTCAAAAAATTTATAAAAACTGAAAATATGCCAAGTACTTTCTTAGACCACATTAGAATAAAACTAGAAAGCAATACCAAGAAACTATACAAATACAAGGAAATTGAACACCAAACAAAAAACATATCTTTTGAGCAAACAGTAATGTACCAATTATATATCCATATGTGCAGAAAAGAATTTTGACCATACTTCACCCCCTACAAATAATAAAAGGGATCATTGACTTACAAGTAAAATCCAAAACTATGAAATCTCTAGAAAAATAATTCTAGAAGAAAAATAAAAGAAAATAGGCGATTGGGAGAAAATATTTGCAAATTGCATATTTGATAATTTGTGCTGAGGAAATTCAAAAACTCTTCAAAGTCAACAACAAGAAAATAATCAAGGCAATTAAAAGTTGGCAAAAGATCTGAACAGATGTCTTACCAAAGAAGACACAGAGATGGAAAATAAACATATTAAAAAATGCTCAACATAATTAGTCATTAAGGAAATGCAGATTTAAACCCTAATGAGAAAGCACTATCAGAATAGCTAAAACCGAAAAACACAATAAGCTGACAATACCACACGCTGGTGAGGATGGAGAGCAATGGGGACTCTCACTCATTATTGATGGGAATGTAAAATGGTACAGATGTTTTGGAAAACAGTTTGGTAGTTTCCTATAAATTAAAACATGCTTCCCTGATGACCTCAAGTTCCTACTCTTAGGTATTTACCCAAGTGAACTTAGGATTTCCTTTCACACAAAAACCTGTGAATGTTTTTAGCAGTTTTATTCACTGTCAATAAAAATAGGAAATAATGAAGAAATCCTTCAGCAGGTGACTGAGTAAGCAAACTGGTGCAACCATACAAGAGAATACAACTCAGAAATAAAAAGGATCAAACAATTGACTTACATAATGCAATATGAGTGAATTTTAAATACATTTGTGTAAGTAAAAGAAATTAGACCCACAAGATTCCGCATCCTGCAACATACAGGATGGAAAAATCAATAGTTGCCAGGGGCTAGGGTTGGGGTAGAGGGTTTGACCACAAGGGGACCTCAAAAGAGAATGCTTAAGGTAATGGAGTGCTCTGTGTGATCCTTGAGTGATAGGTACTGGACTCTTTGGCTTCGTCAAAATCCATCAAACTATACATAGTGCAACTAGTATTGAGTGAAGAAGGTAAGACAAGGGATGGAACGCACATCTCAATGCCATATATGTAAATTATGAGTTACACATATGTGATACAATAATAAAAAATTTTAGGACACTGTATTAAGCACATCATAATGGCTGCCTATGTGGGAAAGGGACTATGGCTTGAGGATAAAGGGGAAATAAACTAAAACAAAATAAAAGAGGAGCTTGAGTGGACCCATGATGAGTGTGTGTGCGGAACTGAGAAGTTGGCTGAATTCAAACTTGTCTGCCTGAAGTTCAAAATAAAATAAAAATTAAAATCCATATAGGAGTCTGGGCACAGTGGTAGGTAGGTATGGTGGCTTACACCTATAATCCTTGCACTCTGAAAGGGCGAGGCAGGAGGATCCCTTGAGCTGAGGAGTTTGAGATCAGCCTGAGCAAGAGCAAGACCCTATCTCTACCAAAAATAGAAAAATGAGCTGGGTTCCCAGCCAGCACCTGTAGTCCTAGGTACTCAAGTGTCTGAGGTAGGAGAATTGCTTAAACTCAGGAGTTTGAGGTTGCTGTGAGTTAGGCTGACACCATGGCTCTCTAGCCTGGGCAACGGTGAGAATATGTCTTCAAATAAATAAATAAATAAACAAACAAATAAACAAACAACAACAAAATCCAGGTTGAGCACAGTGACTCACTCCTGTAATCCCAGCACTTTGGGAGGCCAAGGCAAGGAGATTGCTTGAGCCTAGGAATTTGATACCAGCCTAGGAAACATTAGCAAGATCATGTCTCTACAAGAAGAAAATAATAATAACTAACTAACTAACTAAATAAATAAGTACATAATAATAGCCAGATGAAGTGGCTTGTGCCTGTAAGCCCAGCTACTTGGGAGGCTGAGATGGGAGGATCTGTGAGCTATGATGGAGTCACTGCATTTCATCTTGGGTTCAGAGAAAGATCATGTCTGTAAAAAACATAAAAATTATAAAGACTTAAATAAATCCAGACTGAAGCACCAAAAGCTGATTGGAAACTCTGAGTCTGAGGGGTATTTGTGAGTGAGGACCAATGCTGATCCATTACTAAGGTCTAAGTAGTGTGATCGGGGGGACCTAGTTATCTAAGGAGAGACCCCAAATGTCAGATTCTCAGGGGCTGATCAGAAGCACCTATGGCTTCTTTCATAGGGGTAGGTGTGACTAACAGTTTTGAGGGAGTGGAGAGGGGAACGGGCTGAGGATGCGAAGGCTCGTCTCAAAGGTCACTTTATGCCTTTTGCAGTGAGGCTCCTGTCCAAGTCCTTGGCATGAACTCACATCCCTGAATGCAGAGCTGGTCCTCTCTAGGTTTCCCAGGTGTTCGGAGGGTTTTGGGAAGGAACTTACTTGACTCTGCTGCATGGAGAATATAGTCTTCCTTAACCAGAGTTTCACAAAACCTCTATTTTTAGCCCCATGCCTCATCCCCACCTCCAGAGTTCCCAGAACCTCCAATGCCTTTCCAAGGTGTTAGTGAGATACATCGTCAGCAGGTTTCTTACTGTCTTCCTTGGTATAGACTTGGCTTCTTTATTTCTAATTTCCCCTAATTTTGACATCTTTTTCTTTTCTCCCTTATAAATTTATGGCTTTTTATTCCATTTGGACATTTTACTGGAATTTGGGGGAATAAATGGACATAGTGCCATTTCTATCTCACATATTTGATTGAAGTCAACACTGCACAATTCCCCTTGCTTTTCTCCTTTCAATGTGAGGATAATGGTATTAGGGGCAGATGAGCTCAAGGCCACAGCTAGGGGTGGAGCAGACAGAATGAGAGGAGGTGGGCACTCCTAAGTCTAGATCCTGACCCCACCGTGTACTGACTAGGTGAGTGTGTGGCCAAGTTGCTCACCCTTTGTGAGCCTCAGTTTCCTCAGCAGCAAAGTAGAAGTATTAATATGGCCCCTGGCTGACTCCACCAGGGACACAGCAGGTGCACGTGCTAAAGGCTGCTTTTCTTTCCTGAAGGGAATCTGGGAGGCAGGGTCACAGCACTACTGTGGGGAGATAACGTAGGGAGATATGTGTGGGAAGACACAAATCTATGTAGCAGTTATGACAGTGGGATATAACTCAGTGTCCAAAGCAGGGCAGACTCTGGTGAGGTTTCTTCTAGGCTGAGTCTCTGCTACTGTTCTATGCCCTTGCTCAGGGTAGAGGCAAGTTGCACAGCCACCATCTAAACTCTGGGGCCCTCAGCAGGTTTCAGGTAGAGGTGGGCTTTTCCTGATCACATACAGGAACCCATCAGTGTGAGTACCCTGGAGGCCCAAAGGGAGGGTCAAGGGCTTCTTTCTTTTAGATGTCATGGTGTGTGAGCGGGGTGGGGATAGGTGGCCCAGTACCTGGCAATTGATGATGGAGCTTATAGTTGGAAATAGGAGTTCTTTAAGATCTGGAGATCCCAGGAATCCCAGAAAGACTTCACTATTCAGAAGAAGAGGAATGTGAAGCTCCACATATGCATGTTCCCTGAGTCATTCTCCTTGACTCAGGGAGGGCAGAAGAGGACCTTAGGTCATTAGGAGTCCAGTGGTACTTAGATAAGGTTGGGTCTGCAGAAATTTGGGCCAACCAGTTCCTCTCTATCTGAGCCTCAGTTTCCCCATCTGTAAGAGGGGCAAGTACACTCCCTATATACACAGCTCTAATTATCTCTGGTCAAAGGGGATCTACCCTCTGTCAAAGTCTTCAGCTGTCCTATCATGAAAACCCTAGAGCTCATACTTTTGTCTCCAAGCTGCCCCACTGGGAGACTCTGAAGCTAATTACTTTGCTGATGGTTTTTAATTTCTTGAGAGACAGATATTTCTGCGACCATGATACTGTTTTGGCACAAGTCTGTAGGGTCCGGAAGCTCACCCAAGGACAAAAACATCCTTCTTCGATGGGGAAAATAGCAGTGATGATGAAGAAGCCCAGAATGTGTGCCAAGTCCTGCCAGACATGAGTCTTCTCATCACTGGTACAAGGGATGTCAGTGTCTCTGTGGTCAATAAATGGGACACATGTGGCCATTGTGTCTCTCTGTCATGGGGCCAGACATCTGGGAAGAGTGAGTAAATCATTCATTTTGTGATTGTCACCATGAGAAGAGACAGAGTTGAGAGTTGGGAGATGGAGCTGTCAGTTCGCCATCTGCCACTTCTTCTGGTCCCTGATGCTTCTTCAGTGCTGACGACCCAGGACTGAGAGCATATACAGTCTGTTCTCTGGGTCTGTCCATCCATGAGCTCTGTTAAGGGCACCCATGAGGAGAGACATCACATCCCCTGCAGCACAATGGGTTTGCTTGGTCCCCTGGAGAGTGGTCAACCTTTTCTGGGGGATTTGTGGGGTCTCTCATGGGGAAAGGAAGGTAAAGCTATGACCAATGGTTGTGCTGTGGAACCAGCATCTTCATTCTTAGACATCTTTCTCTGGATTATGAGTCTTCACCTTTCATTGAGTCCCAGCAACTCAGGGCAACTTAGAGAGGCATGGGGAGACTGGAGATTTGCTTTCAGCTGGAAGTTACTTGGTAAAACATCCCAAAACTGATCAAACATATCCATTCATCAGAGACAGTTTTGAAAATATCCAAAAGAAAAGAAAATATAATCTTCATTCCCATTACACAGAGGTAACTTCTGTACTGTAACTTTGATACTGTTTCATCCTTGACTTTTCCTCTGGATGTTTTTCTTCTGTGGCACAGCTGTGATTATAGGACTACACACTTCCACGTTGTGATTCTGCGTGTTTTACAGAAAGGCATAAACATATTGCCATAGGATTACACATTTTTCCTAAATATCAGACATAGTGGCGGAGGACATGCCAGTAGGTTAATTAACCAACTCTTTATTGTTAGTTAATTAGTGTATTTTAAGCTTTGGTTGTTATGAATATTACTGAAGTGACTATTTTTATGTATTGATTTTTAAACCAGTTTTTTAGGATCACTCCCAGAATGTAACTATAACATGAAAACATATGTATACCTTTAGCCTCTTGATTTTCCATAAGAAAAGCCAATCTTTGAAGTCTACTTTCCATGTAGACTCTCGCTCAGAGAGAAGAGCGAGTGTCTTCTGCTCACAAAATCCCTCAGCGGAGACCAGCAGAGTGTCCTGGTATCCTGTGAGTTTCCTTCTCCCCTCTCTCTTCCCTCGCAAGCTCTGCAAGGCCTTGAAGAGCACCTGGGCTGGGGGTGCTTCTCCAGCTTTGGACAATTCTACGGGAAGTTAGAGCTCCTGGACATAGTGGTCCTCACCTACAGAAAAGCCTGGAATGACAATATACATGAGCAACCTCTGTTCCCCAACATGGCCCCACACAAACAGAGTGACTAACAAGGACGCCTTCCTGTCTCCTCAGAGTTCAGGCTGGGGGTCCCAGGTCCAAAGCTATGCCTGACTCACTTTTTCCCATCCCCTAAAGGCAACTGGAGCTGAGCAACACTGAAAGCACCTCCCTCCCTGCACAAACAGAAGCCCATTCCAAGGGTCTCACTAAGTGTAGGGCCCAGGAAAGGCTGGTAGAAACAACAGCATCCAGGCCAGGGTGGGGCCCAGGCTGTTGCTGGGCAATGTGCCTTCTCCCCACTCAGGGTCTCCCCCGTCCCTCTTCAAAGACTCTTCTTCCAATCTGCTTCACCCCTGCTGCTTCCCCTCCATTTGCTGTATCTTCTACACTTGGCTATAACTTTTCTTTGTATTTGGGCACTGGAGAGAGGGCTGATCTGGGAGACCCGGGGCCTGATGGTGGGGCCAAGAGCATGGGGTCACTGCAGCCCAGGCAGGGGCAGCAAAAGTGACCTTTACTAAAGAAGAATGCATTTTTCAGGAGAGAGATGGTTCCAACCAACTTTCCAACTTCATGAGCCGCCTGTGAAGCTAAGCTCCCTGACAAAGTTCCAGTGACATCAGGCAGGAGTTGTGGCTCTTCTTCCAAGTCTGGGGCTGGAGGTCTTCACTCAACAAAGGTATCCACACTGGAGCACATGTGACAACTACTCAGACCCCTCCAGGGATACAGAGCCTACAGCTTAGCAACACAGCTTGTTGCATTTTGGGGATCACCTTATTCCTTTCATGTACTTTGAATTTTTTTAAAATTATGGATTAATATGAAGGCACATATGATTAAGTTACATTGTTTGCGTCTGTATGATCTGAGTTGCAGCCGACTCCTTTACACATGAGGTGTGCCCTTTACCTGTACATTGTACCTATTAGGTGGGAACTTGTCAAATCCTCCTCTCTCCTCTTGACTTTAATTGTGGTTTTCTCTCTTGTGGGCCTGTAGTTGTTAATCTTTTAAATTCAGTGTAGTGTTGAGTACATCGGATACTTGATTTTCCATTCTTGAATTACTGTACTAAGGTGAATGTTGTTTAGGAATAAGAATGGGCCCTGGGGAATTAAGTGCACTCTTGCTTATGGGAACAAAGCATCTCTCTCCCAGGGAGTCCACTCTCCCATCCGAAGGAACCGGCAGAACAAGGTGAGAACTTCCTTCACACTCAGTGAATCCCAACATTAAAGACATCCCAACCATCAGTCCACTTTTCAGAAAAATACTCCCATTCTTCCATTTGTTTTTCATATGGTCTAGATCCTACTTGCTCACTCTCCATAAGAGAAGCCTCTCTGTTTTCTTTCCCTCTTAGAATGTAGTGTGTAAAACTACACAAGTCCTCACACCATCCCTACACATGGGAGCTGTTGGCACTCATGCTCTGGACACCCTGTGCCTCATGAATGAATGCATGTCTTTAACTCTAGTACTCTGAAAGGCTGAGGCAGGTAGATTGCATGAGCTCAGGAGTTCAAGACCAACTTGAGCAAGGGTGAGACCTTTGTCTCTACTAAAAATAGAAAAACTAGTCAGGTGTCCTGGCAGAAGCCTGTATTCCCAGCTACTCAGGAGGTTGAGGCTGAACCTAAGAGTTTGAGATTGCTGTGAGCTCTGACGCCATAGTACTCTACCCAGGGAGACAGAATGAGACTCTGTGTCTCAAAAAAAAAAAAAAAAAAAGTCTAAGCAGCTAAACTGATACCCTGGTTTTCTCCCTATGACAAGATAGTTAATTTCTTTGATTCTATTTCACCTCAATTACTTACTGTATTTAGAAGACTGACTCTATAGAGACTGGTTATCTCCAGCAAGTTTCTATGATCCCACCGTAAGGTTCAGTTGCTGGAGCCACACGGGGTACCCAAGGGCTGTGGGAAAAATGGGGGAAGATGGGGTGGGATGAACTCTGTGGAGCTGTGACTTGTTCATGAAACACACAGCATCAATACTGACTCATCATAAATCTTTACTGATTAAGGACCTGACCCCTGTTTTTGAGCAAACTTTAAAGAAATACAAGTAGATCAATTCAAATAAAGACCCCCTCCATCCACCAAGTGAAATGTTAAACTTTTCAAACAGAATAACATCGAGGACTTTTATCTGCATTGCTGGACTCCGTCTTGCTCACTGCACTGCTCAGAGTTCTCTTTGCAAAGCCACTAGCCTTGCAGCCACTGCTGATCCAGAGAGCATAGACAGTGTGTTTTTTCCTTCTTATCGAGTAAGGAGGTGGGAAATGAACATATATTGAGTTCCTATTAAGGGACAAACTCCTACTAGGCAATCTACATACCTGATTTCACCAAATCCTCACCACTACACTGTGAAAGACCTTCCTATTCCCCTTTCTCATACAGGAAAGTAGACAATTCAGAAGTCAAGACATTTGCCCACACTGACAAAGCTCGTAATGATAGTTTGGACTGGAATAGGAAGCCATTGGTCCCAAAGCCCATGCTCTGTCTATTGCATGAGACTTGAGACCAGTGCTGTCTGAGAGAAGTAGATAGAAAGCCATGAATATGAACCAAATGCGTGATTTTATATTTTCTCACAGCCACATTGCAAAAGGGAAAACCAGGTGATAGAAATATTATTAACGTGTGTTATTTATATTAATGGCTTCAAAATATTTTAACATGCAATCAATATAAAAAGTATTAATTTTATATTATTTTTTGTTTGAATCCATCATGTAATTACACGTGCCCCACATCTCAGTTTGGGTTAGCCACATTTCAAGCACTTGGCAGCCGTAGGTGGTTGCTGGCTACCATATTAGACAACTCAGCTGCAAAATATAAAAAATACCTGTTTCTTTTTTCTGTCCTAAATGTTCTTTAAAGAGAATTGATTCTTTCTTAATGTTTTTCAATACATTTGAATATGATAAGAAATAGCCAATGAATTCCTAATAAGGAAGAATAACTGGAATGGATTTTTACTTGAATCAGTCTGTTTGGGCTGCCATAACAAAATGCCCAAACAGAATGGCCTGCATAGCAGAAATTTATTTTTTCATTTTTCCAGAGGGTGGGAGCATGAATTCAAGGTATCGGCATGGTTGGGTTCTGGGGAGAGCTCTCTTGCTGGCTTGCAGACGGCCACCTTCTCGCTGTGTCTTCCTATGGCAGAGAGTAGAAACTCCGATGTCTCCTCTTATAAGGAATATTATTCCATCATGAGGATCCCACACTCAGACCCCATCTAACTCACATTATCCTCCAGAGGCCCCACTTCCAAATACCATCAAGTTCAGAGGACACACGTGGTCTACATCATCACTGAATAAAATGCAGGGTACAAACATTCCTCATAGCACTCAGTGAAGCAAGATGTCTTTGGGGTTATCTGCCTCTGAGTACAACTTAGAAACTTCGGTTGTTGTGTATTATGAGCATGGCATGTTGCAGATATTAGTCTGCAAAGTAAATACTCTCATGCATGCCCTGCTCTTTACCACTCTGTATATAGTCGCTTTTCCCCTCAATCCTATGGGGTATTCTTAACCCAGTTATCAAGATTTAGACACGGAGGCCCTGAGTTTTAGTGATATGTTCCAAGTCACATAGACAGAGCGGAAGATAAAGCTTAACGTCCAGGCCATTTGAGCCCAGAACTCTCTCCCATGGCCACTGCATTCTGCTTTGTTTATGAATAGTTGCTGATGCCATGTTGCTATCTCCCATGGGAATTGAAGTTAGCATGGGCCCTGTTCTGCACACGCTTGTCTTTGGGTCCTTCTAGAGTAGTAAAGAGCTTTAACAAGTTTTGGTTCATCATCTGTGCCAAGGGTTTGTGGCTTGGCCAGTGGGCCTTTGTGTTGGTGCCCAGAGAGACAAGATCACTATGCATGTGACTGGGGGACTCTTTAGGAGGGATGGCCGGGAGGCAGACATTGGAATAGGTTTTATCTTTGTTGTGATTTTGTCTTCATGCTTTCTTTTTAATTTGGTCTCACAGTTTCTCTCCAGTGGGTGGCAATAAGCCAATATAGCCACTCTCTAGGAGAACCTTGACTGGTGGCAAATTTAGATTTAAGTGTGTGTCTGAGGTGAGAAGCAAGGATGAGGTAAAACCAAAATGCATGAAACAGATAAAATTTATTACTCACAGGGGTGGGATGGGGTACACAGAAGAGACCTGAGATGTCTGGATATAGCAGGGAGCTCGACCTATGGGGTGGGGGGGAAGAGAATACCAGTGGGACTAGACTATGGTCTTACTGAGTCCATGGACCTTACCCTTTAGGCTTTCCCTCAGGGATATGGATTGGTTAGTTTAAAGAAAACACTCATGAAAGGGGGAACTAATTTACACGACCCTGACATGGACTATTAGGTTTTATTGTGGCCAGCAGCCACAGGGTGTGTTGAGTTTTGGGTCATGGGATGATGAACAAGTGGGCAATCTTGCAGATACTGCACAGGGAGAGGAAGTTTTACAAGGCCAAAGGTGACAGGTTAGAACTGAGTTTCAAACAACATATGTCAAGCCTAAAAATAGATACAGAGGCAGCAACTACATGGAACAAATTTATGACAACGTTGTACCTGAAGCTGCTATCCATTCCTGAATCCTTCAAACTCTCACTAAAGACTGCTCTTTGCTACATCCTGGCAAGGTTGGGGGTGCACAGTGATAGAGTGACAGATTGCTACCCTCAGCACCAGCATGACAACAGGATGAGGGAGAGACAGATATGCTCCTAAATTAGAACACGCATTGGCAGCTGCTTGATTTATCAACAGATGACAGTAGATAGGAGCCCCTGGGGCAAAGGGAAGATGTTCTACCCACTGACCAAAGTAGGTGACCAGTGGACCCATGGAGGAGATGTGATAGAGCAGGAGAGAGTGGGTAGGTGAATCCCAACCTGGAGAAACCACCTGAGACAAGGGGGTTTATCTCCCAGCGTCATTGCCTTAGGTTGTCTGTAGTTTGGGGCCATTAGAAATAAGCCAGCTAGTTAACATCTTTGCGGTTTTGTGCAAGCACTTCTATAAGATAAATACTAAGAAATAACATTTTTCAGTGAAAGAAACTCCTATTTCAAACACTAAGAGACATCTCTCAATTCCCAAACTGTTTATTGCCACATTGCCCAGTGATCTGTAAGACAGCCTGCTTTTCTGCCCAGTCACTCGGATATTATGCATCATTTACATTTCTTTTACAAACCCAAGGCATAAAGATAATATTCCTTGTCCCCTTGTTTGGCTACTGTGAGACTGGGCTCCTTTTTGCACAATTACCCAGACGTTTTCTCTCTTCTGTGCTGTGCCCCTTTAGATTTTGGCCCTTTCCCTTCTCCTGTTGCGTAGTTTCGAGTTTGTGGTTCAATTAGTCAGTCTTTTACTTTTAAAACACTATTTTTGGCTTCTTGCCGTGCTCACAAAAGCCTGCCTTTACTCAAGATTAGAAAACTCTTTGTGCCAGTCAGTGTTCCTGGTGGTCAGCAGTAGAAGCCAACGTTATAAAATGTAGGCAGGAAAAAGACATATTAGAAGTATACTGGATGTCCTAGTGAAAGGACAGGGTATTTGGAAACAAGATTTGGATAAAAGTCCAGGCTAGAGGGAGGCCAGAGAGCCAAAAATGGGCCACATGGTGCTGTGAGGACATTGTCCTAAACTCTTGTTGCTAAGAGGCTGTTCTCTTGACTCTATTGCCATTGTCTCCATTAGACCCCAGATGCTGGGTGCTGCTAGCCCACCATCACCCCATCACCACCACCATCACCCCCCACCATCATGCTCACACCACTATCATCACTCCTTCACCACCATCACTCCCCCGCTACCATCATTCTCCTACCACCATCACCCGCCCCCACCATCAACCCCACCATTAGCCCCCACCAGCACTTCCTCAGCACCATCACCCCCACCATCACCCTATCACCAACACCTTCCATCCCAGTCCCTGTCTCTCCCCTGTCATCTCCATCCCTACCGCCATAACTAGAGTGAATTCTAAACCATCCCCTGATTCTTTGCAGTGCTGGTTTCAGGCTCAAAGTCCTCAGTGGGCATCTCTAATTGTTCATACACAAGCTTTTGCTGTCAAGAGCTGGGGGAACTAATTTAATATTTGGGTTCATTTGGGGAGACTGGTATCCTTATAATCCTAAGTTCTCCCATCAAAGAACAGGAATTGTGCTAAATCTCCCATTGTGATGGTTATTCTATTAGATTCCAACAGGTTCTGATATTCCAATTAATTCTGACAATGTAGTTCTAGTAAGTTTTATTAATGAGATGCCAGTCCTATTTGTTATTGGTGATTATGTTTCTTTCTGAGTGTTTATGATTTTCTCTTTACCCTTTATATCTTAAAATGTTATACGGCATTTTCCCCCTGTTGATCCTAACAGGATATATGACTCTTTTAAATCTGAGTTCCTTCTCCTTGTCTTCCTAGCCTAAGTCCTGGCAGATTTCCTTGACTTCAATTCATTTACTGATGATCATTTTTGCGAATAGGAAATGGTGGATCACACTTACAATGTCTAAGATGTTTTCTTCCCAGAATCTTCTTTATGAATGCACAACCTTCCTGAATTTCTGAGAATGGCAATTAGAGTGTTTATCTTTTTAATGTTCTTTTTAGCTCATTGAATAATCTAAGCGCTCGGCATCTGTTCCTTCTTCTCTTTTCAGGCTTCACGTCCACATGCTGACTTGCTCTGTCTGTCTGGTGCATTCCTATTTGAGAACTGGGTTGATTCCTCCGGGCAGGTGCTGCTGAGATTTAGGTCCCATGCCCTTTTCCCCGGGAGGCTTTTCCTCTGATTGAACTGACTGCTGGGGAGCTCTGGGCACCTGGGCTTATCTGGTGGCAGCCTCCCCCATTGTGCACCATGGAGAGTCAGTCTTTAGGCTGAATGTGGTTGCTAAATCAGTATGGTTGACAGCAGACAGCAGGCACTTCCTGTTCACCTGTCTTCCTCCAGCCCTTTGGGCTGAGCCCGGTGTGTCTGGCTGCACGGGGGACCCCTTTTCCTATATGCGTTTGCTCAGAGGAGCTGACAAATGGCTTCCTCTGCATTCCCACCTTCTGCTGGTGATTTTCCATTCCATTCTCTGACCTGTGCCAGTAATAACATTTCACACTTGTCTGACACCTTTTCTCCTCCAGCTCCAAGAGCTTTACAAGCAAGCAGTTACTATTATTGCCCTCTGAATTCTGATGGAAAAGATGAGAGTCACAGAATCAAAGCTGCTATAGTTGGGGGTGAAGACAAGGCTCCCAGACACCAGGCCATCCCCTGTCCTTGGCAGCACCAGTGAGAGCACCCCACCTCTGAGGAGGGATGTCCCAGGGGGAGGGTTGTCAGCACAAGCTCCCCAAAGCTTCTTTGGAGACCACTTAATCCAGGGTAAAAGTGGTATATTGTCCCTTGCCAGTGGCTGCAGAAGAGAATGGGACTTGTGAAACCATTCCATGCTGGGAAAGGTGAGTTGATGGTTCATGGTTTATTCTGGGAATAAGAAGACTCATGGACTCTGTAGAGGTGTCATCAACTTGTCTTGAGGAAGAGGAAGCAGATCTGTATTGTGTGGCCTTGGGCAGTGGAATAAAGTTTAATTGCTACATGTTTTCATGAGTCAGGGGCCTTGCTGGCACAGAGAGCTGCCCTGAGGGGAGTGAGTACCCTTCCCTAGTGGGGGTGTCACCTGCATTGCATGGGGCCAGGGCAGAATGACACACAAGGCCTCTTCCAACCCAAATTTTGCATCCTAAGTATAGATCCTTAACTAAATCTCCTCCAGGTGGTAGAGACCTTGGGGCTGAGACCCTGCAAAGTTCGTGGGTTCCCATCTCCCCCTTCTTTCATTTAACAAACCTCGATTTTTCCTTTTTCTGTAGGAAGTTTTACCCATTGGCTGCTTACTGTCTAGCTAGAAGAGCACTTGTGACTATGCAAATTTCAGGAATCCAATGAGGTCCTATTGAAGGTTCGGCTGAGCTGGTGCTAGACATCAGCAGCGTGCAGATGGTAGAGGGGGAGGGACTATTTTTTTAAGCAAATACAATGCTGGACCCAGATATCAATGTGATATCTCTAATAAACCTTTCTAATCTCTCATGATCCTTTCTAAGTTCCAATGTTGGATCCAGCTATTTATGTGATAGGTCTCATAAACCTTTCTAAGCTCCAAGAGGTAGATACTGTGATTCCATTTTATTGGTGAAGGATTAGAGGTAAAATAACCAATCAGTGCTAGTTTTAGCACTGGGCAGAGCAAAGATGGGATTAGAACCCACTTCTCTTTGGCTCTGATGCCCTTTCTCATCTGCAATTCTGCCTGCTTGGAATGTAAGTACCACAAACGAGGTTCTATAGACCTTGTCTGACTGGCTCTGAGTATTTTCTGCCCAGCTGAGCCCTCCTATCCCTAGAGTCCCTTTCCCAAGGGCTGGCTGCCTTGTGAGTCCAGGAGGCTTCTCCTGAGTCCACCCCCAGGCCTTTGCAGACACTATAGAGAGCTCTGGGCCCAGGCCCAGGCCCAGCAGGGCAGCCCTTGTCCAGCCTTGGTTTGCGATGTGGCCATTCAGAACTGGCTCTGAGCAGGCACTTATCATTCTTTCTCGACCACCCAGTCAGCCCCACACTGCCTGTAAGCTCAGTCCCAGCCATCCAAGCCAATGGCCGATCCACCCTCTTGGGCTCTGCCGCTCCTGCTTGCTGTCGGCCACCCCCACTGCAGCTGGCCCAGCCTACCCGGCTGAGCGGACACTGGAGCCCAGACACAGCAGGGTCTGAGCATCCCCCACAAACCACAAAGGGGGATTCACAAATCAAAAGGGCCAGAGAGAACAAAGCTGTCACATCAGTCCATCACAGAGCCGGATCTCAAAATATTGCTGGGCCAGAGTCCTGCCAGCTGTGAGTCACTACCCGGCCAGAGCAGCCATGGCGGGCCCCCGGCTGCGTGGAAAAACACCTCGGTGGCCAGCTGACTGCTCTCTGCCCAGAAGGGGGAGGTGTGGGGTGTCTGCGGGGTGGTTCCACACTTCAGTGCCATGGTGTGGAAAGGAGTCAGTCATAGTGTGAGCACGTAGGAGCAGGAGGGAGGGGACCCAGGATGGCTATAGCAATGGCTTCTGTCTCTGTGAGGTCATAGTCTTGTCTCTCTCAGTTCCTCTTGCCCTAATCCAGGCCCCTGTGATAATGAGCCCAATGTTGGTGGCTCAGCACAGCCCTCAGTGTCACTCTTTAGTCATCCCTGTGGCCCTGTGCTGCTGGCCCTCCTCTTCCCAGGTGACACGGCTCCTGGGTGAATCTAGCAACTCATAGCAGTAGCGCCTATGACCACACACACACCTGCAGCCTGTGTTCCATATTCTGCATCCCTCCTGGGCTGCCCCAGCTCCCTACTGCAGGGCCCTGATCCACTGCACAAGGAGGGACACAGGGGCACTCATATGGGGTGTCATGTCCTTTCCCAGGGGCTAAGGGGTCCCTGATATTGTTCTTTTCTATTATCTATCACCCTACCACCTCCTTCAGCCAGCATCCTCATTCTCTATGACTTCTGGTTTTGATGCTATGATGCATGTATTAGTAGCTATGGAGTAGCCTGGGTGGCAAAACACAGAGCTCTGGTCTTGATTTTTTTCTTTCTTTCTTTTTTTTGCTAGCTCTTTTCTCCCTTGTGGGCCTCATTATCCCCATTGTCAAAATGAAGAGCAAGATGAGAACTTAGACTTTCGGCTCCAGAATCCCAGGGTACCTAAAGATGATAGTTTGTGAACTGTACATTGATGAAGAGGATGGGTTTTATCTGGGGGAAGAGGCACAAAGGCCTCATTTTAGGGAAGATACGAAGTTCATCCTGGCTCCATCACCCTCTGAGCCCCTTGGATCTCTTGTGGTGCTCTTCTTCCATCCCTGTCAGAGCCAAATAGTCCCCTGGGGATGTGGAGAGCCTGCTTGGCACTGATCTGAGGTTTCACCCACCATCCTGCCCTGCAGGAGTGACCAGAGTCTTCCTGGGTCTTCCTCACCTGCAGCCAGATTCCCCCACGCCCAGCCCAGATGCCCTTTCCCGATCATTCCTCCTTGCCATCACCATGCAGTCTCTTTAATTTTTTTCTTAATTTCATGTCAATTTGAGGGTACAAAGAAATAGGTTACAATGTTTGTTAGGGAGAGTTCCTCTTGTAATTGTGTCCTGCACCCAAGAGGTGTGCCATATACCTTTACATTGTGCCCATTAAGTGAGATCACACCAATACTCTCCCTCCTCCCTTCTATCGCTTCCCTCACTCCTCCTCCCCCCACCTTAAATTGAATTGAGATTTTTTTTTTTAATGTGGGCATGTATTAGATCATGTACCAGCTTCATATTAGTATTGAGTACATGGGATTCTTGCTTTTCCATTCTTGTGATACTTTACTGAGAAGAATGTGCCTCAACTCCATCCAGGTTAATACAAAAGATGTAAAAGCTTCATCTTCTCGTGGCTGAATAGTATTCCATGATATATGTTTCCCACAGTTTGTTAATCCATTTCTGGGTAGATGGGCATTTAGATTGTTTCCACATGTTGGCGATTGTAAACTGAGCTGTGATAAACAATCTAGTGCAAGTGTCCTTAAGATAAAATGATTTCTTTTTCTTCTGGTTAGATGCCTGGTAATGGGATTGCAGGATCAAATGGAAGGTCTAATTTGAGTTCTTTGAGGATTCTCCATACTTCTTTCCAAAGAGGTTGCTTTAGTTTGCAGTCCTACCAAAGTGTTCCTTTCTCTCCACATTTGCACCAGCATTTTGCACCTTTGCTCTCTCTAGTTTTAAAACTTCTTCATCACCACATAAAAATACCCCAACTCACTAAGTAATCACTCCTCAGCCTACCTCCTTCCATCCCCTGGTAACCCTCATCTACTTCCTACCTCTATGGGTTTGCTATTTGGATATATCATATAAAAAGAAACAGTATGTACATAACCTTTTGTGTCTGGCTTCTTTCATTTAGCATAACAGTACTTAGCACTGAGTTTTCAAGGTTCATTTCTTTGTATGGCAGATACTATTCCATCATATGGATAAAGCATTTGTTTATCCCTTTGTCTTTCGATGGATATTCAAGTTGTTATTTCCACCTTTTGGCTGTGATGAATAAAGCTGCTATAAATATTCATGTACAAGATTTTGTGTGGACAGATATTTTCATTTTCTTGGGTATATGCTTAAGAGTGGAACCGATGGATCATACAGTAACAATACATTTAACTTTTGGAGGAACTGTCAAACTGTGGCTGCTCTTTGTGTACGAGGTTTTCAACTTCTCCACATCTTCTCCAACACTTGTTATTGGGACTTTTGGTTTGAGCCATCCTAGTGAGTATGAAGGGGTATCTCATTATAGCTGTGATTTTCATTTCCCTAATGCCTAACATTGTCAAGCATCTTTTCGTGTGCTTATCAGTCATTTGTGTATCTTCCTTGGAGAAATGACTATTTAGGTACTTTATCCTTTTTTAAGCTGGGTCATTTGTTTTCTTATTACTGTATTGTAAAAATCCTCTATAAATTCTGGATACTAGACCCTAATCAAATAGAGATAGATATGTATTTTTCCCATTCCATATGTTGGTTTTTTTACATTTTTGATAGTGTTCTTTGATGCACAAACATTTTAAATTTTGAAAAAGTCCAGTTTATCTAATTTTTCTTTTGTTTCCTATATTTTTGATGTCATATCTGAGACTCATGAAGAGTTACCCTGATATTTTCTTCTAAGAGTTTTATAGTTTTAGCTCTTATATTTAGGTGATTGATCCATTTGAGTTAATTTTTGTTATGTGGTATGAGGTAGGAGTACAATTTTTGTTTCCACATGTGGATATTGAGTTGGCTCACTCAAATGGGTATGTTTATATGAGAAAGTATAAATCAGAAACTGATTTTTCTACTAGAGTCCTGATGTCTTTTGTTACTTTGGTAGACCAAGGTATCTACATAGAAATAAGTGTAAGCCAGTTCACGTTAAGTTTGGAGTTGCTATGAAGGTTAGATGAAATAATGTATTTAACACTCATGTATCATAGAGTTGAGTGGAACCTAGTGGTGACACCTGAGATCAGTTTAGGAGACATAAAAATTATCAGAATCTTTGAAAGAAAAAAGTACAGGAAGTTCTCCTTTCAAGGGGGCTCCACTAGCCTCCTGTGCTGAATGTTCTTTGTCTTTTTTCTGAAACAATGGCTGTTCCAGAGCCCTACATCTGATCTCAGCTCGCATTTGCCCCACATGTGCTGGTGGCATGTTTTTTGTAGCCATTCAGGACAAGGCAAGGCTGTGATGCTGGTACACCTCCCAGATATCATGGTACCTTGCTTGTGGCCACAGGGACCAGCCCTGGGTCTCTCCCTATTAGAGAGGACATTAGAGAGGACTGGCCTTAGATGTCACCTTGTCACCATCACTTGCCTACTTTAGTAGCTCCAGGAGAGTGTGGTACTGGGACCATGACTTTCCTATGGGTCCACAGTCCAGGGACAAAATGATGAGTAGATCTCAGCTGAGCTGAGTAGCTAAGTAGTGATTATCCTAGGTGGCCACCCTTGGTGGTAACTTACTTGCCCTCCTGGACTCCAAGTTCCCTGCCTGATGATTGCACTCCCTCCTCTGCTACCCACTCATGCCAACATCCAGAACTAAATATTTTCACTTTCTCTGGAACTTTCTTGCTTTTCACCATCTCAATCAGTCACTCAGGAAACATAGCGTTGATTCTCCCAGACTGTGAACCCCTCTGCATCCTCCCACCTCAGCTCTCCTCCACCTCACCTGCTCCCCTCCTGCCTAGTGTCTATGCACCCTGCAGCAGCCATCCCCCTGCAGGGCTCTCCTGCTGTGCCCTCCTTTGTTTATTGCCTAGGAATTCCTCTGCCTTGGATTTAGCCCCTGCCCCTTTCTCAGTGCTGATATCTGGGCTGTTTCCTGCTGTTGGCAGAAATCAGACTATAGGGATGTGTGCTCACAGGAGCTGTGGAAACCCTCAACTCCTCCTCCTTCATTGTCAGTTGGGCCTCACTTCCACCTGATAGCCATGGTGAGGGCTACAGACACCCTGTCCTCTTGTCTGCTGCCCTCAATGCAACTCTGGCACCCACACCTGTCTGGGTGGCCTCTGTCCTTTGAATGGCCTGTTTTTTCTCCTGTCCCTTTGTGTCCACCCTCCTCTGCTCATTGCCTTCCACCCCTACCTCCCAGTGAGCTACACGGTCCCCTGATCCAGTGCCCTCGTGTTAAACCCAATCCAGAGAGCACCTTGTAGGTTTCTGCACATCTGTTTTCTCTGCAACACTGGAGCTTGAGACCATTTCCTCCTTGGTTTCCTTGGTGACATGTCCCTCACAGGTGCTGCTTCTTTGTTTCCCTTGTAGGCTGCCTTCTGTGCTGGTTACTTGGATGCTGGTCTTCTCCAACTCTCCCTTTGCCCATCATCTATCTCCATACCTCTGCCTTCCCTGGATCACCCCATTCACTCTGAGGTCTCCCGTGGTCTGGTGAGGCTCCAGGTCTGGGGGTGGCCCTTCCCAGCACACAGTGAGCATATCATGGCCTGCTGTGCTCTTTGTGTGGTGCCTGGGCTGGGAGCATCTGGTGGCTCCTCCAGGGGTACCATAAAGACATTGTCCTCTGGGGGTCTGAGCAGAGGACCCTCTGAACAGCAGAGCTGTGGCAAGGTCCTTAGACCATGGGTGTCACCTGGGAGCCTGTTACACCTGCAGGGTCTCATCTTCCAGACTTCTGAACCACATGCATGCATGCTGAGTTGCCCCCAGGAGATTTGTATGCCCTGCAGAGTGTGAGTGGCACTGGGGATCCACAGGGCCTGCTGAGAAAGGGCACAGCCGAGAGGGAGTTAGGAGGCTTGCTTTATCAAGAGACTTTGCCTGGCTTGGAGCTCGTAGCACAGTGGTTATGGCGCCAGCCACATACGCCAAAGGTGGTGGGTGCGAACCCAGCCTAGGCCAGTTAAAACAACTGCAACAACAACAACAATAGCCAGACATTGTGGTGGGCATTGTAGTAGTCCCAGCTACATGGGTGGCTGAGGTAAGAGAATCGCTTGAGCTGTGACACCATGGCACTCTACTGAGGGTGACATAGTGAGACTGTCTCAAAAAAAAAAAAATTTTTTTTTGCCACAAAATAGCTAACAATTTTCCAGTGGAAATCTGATGGAAGGAGCTTTCTCTCTATATTTTTTTCAGTGTAATGGAAGCATATATTCAGCAAACAAAAAATATTCTTAGTTGAAATAGCTTTGACCCTGCCTTTGTGGGTTGCAGGGGAACCGAATTAGAGAAGGGAAAGTGGTAGCAGGGCAACAGCTTGGCTGTGCCAGAGGCTGTGAGTCTCAGGCTTCAGTTGCTCCCACTGTGGTCTGGGGCTGGGCCTGGGGCAAACAGCACTCTGGGGGAGGGAAGTGAGGATAATTTTCCTGAAGGGCTGTGGGCCCCTCTTAACATTCCTCCTTGCTAAAGTAGTCAAGGGCATTGCCAGGGTGTTGCCTAAACCCAGCAAAGCCCATCTTCATGGTCCTCCCTCTCTCTGTCCCTCCAGGTTGATGCTCAGGCCCTTTGCTCACTGGGCTGGGCCTATAGAGCTCAAGTACATGGCACATCATGGCTATAGATGACCAGAATCAACACAGGCTTCTGAGCTATCTCTCAAGGCCAAGAACAATAGGTCCTACTGCTGCACATTAGCAGAGTGGTTTGGGTTTAGTGGGTAACTGGTGCTGTCGCCAGCCCTGCCTCCATAACAAGTATCTTGGGCTAGACAGACAAGGCCAGCGCTGTTTGCAAGAAATAAGAGCCCCGCTGTGGGGCTGGGGCATTCTGGTCCCACGCTCCAAATAAAGATGATGGGGATGGAGAGGAAGTGAACTTGGACAGCACCAGGCTCTATGGTTTCAGGCAGAATAGAAATGACTGAACGAGAAAGCTTCTGGCAGGCTCCAAAAAGGGACAGGGGCTGGGCTCCAGAACAGTGCTCCTGCCACGTCCCAGGACACTGCCATGACCGGCCATCCCATCCTCTCCTGACCCTGCCTGCTCTGATCCCTGGCACCCTCCCGCTTTCCCTGGGGGACACCTCACACTCTCGTCTGAGCCCCACTCCAGCCCTCAGAGCAGGTGCCTCCTCCATCTTCATAGGGCCCTGGCCCACCAGCTGGTGGGGATGAGGCTCTACCATAACTGCACCAATGAGATAGTACAGAGATACACTGCCCAGGTCCCCCTGTGGGAAAGTGTTTGCTACTCCTAGCTCTAGATGTGTGGTTAGCTGAGAGCCAACTTCATTCCCCTGGGGCAGCCCAGGTTACTGACTGAGCAGGGTATTCCTGCCCCTCACCCCCGGGTTTGTGTCCGTGTGGCTCTCTCCTAATGTTCTATCCCTGCTCTGGAGCTCTCTGGGCCTGGCAGAGACTTTGACAAGGCTGCATCCCAGCCTGGCAAGTGCTACTTCCTTGCCTTCCTTTCCTGGCTGGTACTTCCAGGATATCTTTTGCACTCTTAGCTCTGCCTCAGCACTGGCTGCCTGAGTACTCAGCTAAGGCTGCTGGCAGGGCTGAGGCAAACATGTCCCAAGCACCTGGCTTGCAGCTGTCACTGAGCCCTGTAGCCAGATCAGTCTTACAAGTAGGAGGGTAGTGGCAAGGCCAGAGCACACAGAGCTGCAACCGCACCGGGGACCGTGTATCCACCCCCTGGGGAATAAGTGAGGAGGCCAGGCTGTCCAGAGATTTCTCCCCACCCAGTATATGGCCATGCAGACACTCACTGCCAACATGGGTGCCGGATCCCCAGGGATACATTCTCCAGATGACATCTCTAGAGGCATGTCCAAGTTCAGGGTAGGAAAGCACAGGGTAGTGTGTACCTGTGTGTGCATGTGTATGCATGCATGTGGAGAGGCTTGGACATCCTACTGTAGGCTGTGAAGTCTGGGCCTGGCTTGGGAAGGGAGGTTACCAATGCTCAGTCTCCAGCCATCCCAGACTGCTCCCCAACACCCTTTAGACTGGGGGCCTGCAAGTCTCCAGTTCTCTCCTCAGCAGGCACTGCCCAACAGAGAGCACAAGCTCGCCATGTGGAGTCAGGGTGACAGCGAGGGAGGCACCACCATTTCAGCTCAGGACTCAGTGCTGGCCTGCCAAGGATGGAGGTGCCAATCTAAACACGACCCCCAGTTATTTCACTTCATCCTCTTAGCTTAGTCCTTGTGGCTCAGTGCTATCACCATTTCCATCCCTGAGGGGAGCTGAGACAGAGCAGGTGAGAACTGAGGCGGGGGGGGGGGGCGTAGCATCTAGACCATTTTTATCTGGATGAGAAAATGAGCAAATGATCCCCTAAGAGCCTGAATCCCATATACTGAGGGGCAGGTTGGTGGCTCCTACATGTCATAGCCACCTTCATGTCCTGGGCCTTGCCCCCAGTCTCCTCTTCCTACATGGGGTGATCTCAGGAGGGGCTCCCACCATTCAGCGTGGACACAGCAAAGCTCCAGTTGGCAGTCCTCCATGGCTGTCCTTGTCATCAAGTGCCAAGCTGGCTGGAGTCCTGCTGAACTGAGGTGGTTCTCTCCTCTGTAAATTAGGAATCCTAAAGCCTTCCTCACAGGGTGCTGTGATAAGGCACAGGATAAGGCATGCTATGAGCTTTGGAAAGCTGCAGACACATGAACTATTACTATAATGTCAAACTGAGGAGAAAGACAGGACCCACATTCAAGTGTGGAAGGTGAAGGTTAGTCTGTAGGGCTGGAATTTCCAGATTAGGGCCAGTGAGCCTTTTCCCCTTTCTCTGTTCCCTGGCTGTGGCCAATGTCAGGATAACCTTCTGAGAGTCCTGAGAGGTGTGGTCCTGCTTCTGGCAACACTCTGGTAAGAAGCTGGATTAGAAGTTGTAAGCCAGCCGTGAAGCAGACACTGGCTGAGCAGAGCCCTGTCTGGAGCATTGGGAACTAGCAGGCCAAGGCCAGGGGGGTTCTCTAAGTCCTTGGAGGCAAAGGAGAGGAAGATGACTGCACCGGGAAGAGAGGCCATCTGGGTGCTTTGCTTCATTACAAGTGATGACAGGGCTGCCCCCGGCTGTGCACAGGATGGTACAGCCCAGTCCCTGTGGGCCTGTAAGTCAATAGAGGACTGTGTGTTCTGCCTCAGTTGGCTATGGTTTCCCTGGAGGCGGAAAGCTGGCTCTAGCATCCTAGGAGGTCCCTCTTGGTCCCATGGGGCCTCCTCTCCCTGCTCCCCTGGAACAGACCACTGCTCAGAGCCCCAGCTTGTTCTGGGCCAAGGCCTTCTCTGTGTCTGCTGCACTCTGTGTTCCCTCCACTTTCTGGCCAGACTTAAGGGCCCACAGGTGGCCTGCCCTATCTGCCTGTGGACTGAGGTGGGTGACCACAGGCTTGCTGTGCAGCAAGAAGCCCAGGCTGTCATCAGGTGGGAAAGAAACAAAGGCCCCACAGAACATGGCCCATGAGGAGAGGAACTCACCAATCTAGAACATGGGCTTTGAAGTGCGGCAGGGCCTGGATTCAAGTTGATCTAGACTTCCCAGCTGCCTTACTGGCCCTCCAAGTCTTGGTGTCCCCATCTCTAAGAAGGGAAGAATGCCTGCCTCCCAGGACTGTATACGAGCACCATGTTCAGTAACAGAGGTAAGCCTTTTAGTATAATCTCCAAGCCTTGCTCACAAGGTTCTGGGGCAGTCATGGGGATTATTACTAGTACCATGTCAGATGTTGTGTGTGTGGCTCACCTCAGCTCTTGTGATGGTGAATAAGGCAATAGTATTCCCATTATACAGATGGGGAAAGCTAAGGTACAGAAGGCAATAGGTAATTTTGATTTGCCCCAGAACTCACTGTTAGTAAGAGGCAGTGCCAGATTTGGAATCCTGAGGTGTTTAACCCTGAAGTCTGCACTGTTATTTGCTAGTTTTCATGTTATCTCTAGAGGTTTGAGTTTTAATGTTCCTGAAACTCAAGATGTGGGTAGTATTGATTTTCTCCACAAGCTTGTTTTGGCACAAGCAACATCAGCCATTATTGAGCTTTTCAGAGAGATGAGAAAGTATTGCCTATTCTGCCCCCCGCCCCCACCATCTTCTAACAAAGACACACATGATAATATTATAATACCACAGAAACTGCAAACCAGGTCTAGGAGAAAAGTAAGATTAGGTAACACATATCTACTAACTGCGAAGACCGACATAGATGCTGTAACTGAACTTTGAATTTTACCCTGAACTTCTGGCCACAAAAGAAAGCCTCTGCTGGCTATATCACTTTCACAAAGGTGGCCCAGCAGCCATGGTTGCTCAGGGAAACAGGGTTTCCATGGCAGGGCTCAGCAATGTCCTTCTTAGGTGGCATGTACCTCAGTGCTTCCTGAGCTCCCCAACTGTAAACAGTAATGACCTCGCCCCCACTGCCGCTCCCTACAAGCTGGGATCCCCAACTTCAGAGGCTTCTGTGTTATTGACAAAGGACAGACCTTCTCTCTTCCTATGGAGGCTTGGTTAACTCTACCTAAGAATTACTCACTTGGTGGGGGAATTTGTCTAATGGGGAGACATTTATCAGAACAGCTATTTGTCTTCCAGACAGTGAGTGTATACCTCCCAGAGGTTCTCATTTTCCAGGGACATTCTGGCTTCACAGATATCTGTGGCTGTGCCCACATGGAAGGCAGATGGGGATTCTGATGTTGCACTTGGCTGCAAATGGCAGAGGTGGGTGTGCCTTGAGGCATGTGGGGCCAGTTGTTGGGATGGGGATGCTGTTGATCCAAAGCAAATCCAGACATCTTCTCAGTGGCATGGGCTTAGCTGTGTGCTCGAGGGGGATTCTGTGTAACCTGTCTTGGGGCAATGTGCAGGAATAGTCCTCTGAAATGCAAGTCTGTTTAGTCTAGGCTCCAGAGGGGCATGTAAGTTCAATGGGCCTGCTCCCTTCCCCCTTCCAGGGAGAGAGGGAAGGGATGTCTAGGTGTCTTGATTAAAGAACTCTCCGGTTTTCACTCTCAGAAAAATATAATAGTGTGAGTAAGGAGGGAGGAAATTAGCTCCTGAGTGCCTAACTTGTATGAAATCTTCTAATAAGACTGACAACCCCAGTTTGTCCAAGATAAAGGGATTTCCTGGGACACTCAGACCAGGACATCTGGTAACCCAGCTTCAACAACCACAGAGCATTCTCGTGAAGTGGGAACTGTCACTGGTCATTACAGGGGCAAAAACTGGGGTTTGCAGAGGCCATTTCCCCCATCTGGGGTCTGTATGGTTGTGTTCTTCCCACTGCTGCATCTCGTCACCCCTGAGGGTGTGGGAAGACATTCAAAACCTGCTAAGCTGAATAATCTGAGTTCCCCCAAACCTTCTAGCTTTCCTAGGATGCTTCTTTGCCTGCTGGAGGGAAGGCCTTCCTTCCTTTCCTTGACTCCATGGTGCTGTGGAGAGGGATTTGCACCCAGCGACCCCAGAGGTCTCACATGCTCCCTATGGGGCTCAGAGCCAAAGTTTCCCCACTGTGTGTACACTTTTCTCCCATGTTGGGACTTGTCTACCCTATAGAGACTACTCCAGGCCATGTGGGATTGGAGAAAAAGCTATGTCTAAGTGACACATCCATTTAGCTCCTCATCTCAGGCCACATTCTTCAAACAGCTTGGCCAGTAATAGAAATGAGAATCTTGACATCCTTTGGTCTGACTCCAGTTTCTGCTTCCCAATGGATGCAGAAGAGAAGTGTTCTATTTTGAAGCCCCTAAAGCCCCAACACTTATGTTTTCTTATCTGTCTGAAAGTTCCAGTAAGACTTTTACATGCAAATTTTTATGGCTTATTCTCTCTGACCCATTTCTCAGCAGAGAGGAGCCCAATGTGCAGAAGCTGGTGAGGGTCTTACAGTAGGTCAAGGAAAACAGGCTTCAAGCTAGGCTACTTGGGCCAAACCTTCCTGTAGCTTCCAGAAACGGGGGACTTGAAGGTCCATGGGGTTGCCCAGTGATACAAGGGCTGCTGAAACTCCTCCCAGAAGTGTCGCATGGGGGCTGTTGGAGATCTCTGTTTCTTTCCTGCCCCAAGACATCCTGCCTGTCTGGTCTCTGACTGAAGCCAGAAAGAATTTTGCCCTCCCTGTCCTCCCCTCCTCTTTGCTCTGGAGGATCCTGAATCAAAGGGGACCTCATAGCCTGACCTTGACTGATACCTCAGGCTGCCCCTTTTGGTATTTTCAGAGTTAGGGCTAAGGTTAACCTGAAAGTCCTGCTGGAGACCACCCACCTCCCTTAAACAAGCAGCTCACCTTTCAGTCCAGAGCCGCCTCTCCTCAGGGATGTTTGATCAGCCTGCTCTCTCTCCCCAAGTGTGGCTAATTAGCCCTGGGCTCTGTGGTTCTTTCACAGATGTTCAGTCAGTGGATTTGCTTCCTCCAAATGCCATTACTTTGACCATCCCATGGGCAGGGCAGTGAAGGCCAAAGCTGAGAAGGCACGCAGAGGAAACAAGCTTGACAATGCCCTGGCTGGAGGATGCATGTGGAAAGCCCAGAATGCTCCAGATCTCCCAAAGGAGCTGTGAGGAGAACCCCCCTCCCCTCATATATACTCTGCTCAAAAATGCCTCTGGGGCAAGGACTTGGGGGGGTGAAGGTCAGAGAGAGCTCAGAGTCTGGTTTGCTATTCTTGCTCCCTCCATAT
The DNA here is from genome assembly GCA_963574575.1 of Galagoides demidoff. Classification (NCBI taxonomy): domain Eukaryota; kingdom Metazoa; phylum Chordata; class Mammalia; order Primates; family Galagidae; genus Galagoides; species Galagoides demidoff. Next base: position 6,785 of record CAUYQV010126530.1, on the reverse strand, counting down.
TCTAAAGAAGTTACCGTCCTAGGCTAAGAATGGTGTGTGCATAGGGGCCCTGCCTGAAGTCACTTCCCTGTGCTTGTCACATTGTTATCTCATTTTCATCCTTGTAGGAAACCTGTAGGAGGAGGCTTAAATTGAGAGTGACCCTGGTCTTCTCTGTGAGGACAGCAGAAAGTGGGGAATGAGGAACAAAGGGACAGAGTGAGAAGGGGTGACACTAGGAAGAAGAAAAAGCTATTCAGATTAAAGAGTCTCAGGCATGAGGACTAGGGGGCTTGGATGCCCGAAGGTCTGTGAAGAGCTGTTTCATTTAAATATTCTACCCCCAAATTTAGTGGCTTAAAGCAAAGATTTATTATTATTTCTCCAGTTTTAATTTGACTGGGCTCAGCAGGCTGGGTCTCAGGTAGCTGCAGTCATAGAAGATGGGACTGGAGCATGTGAGGGCTCAGCTAGGCAGGAAAGACTGGCTGCTGGCCTTCAGCTAGAGACTCAGCTGGGCATGTCTCTGCAAATTGCCTGGGCTCTGCACAGTGTGGAAGAAAGAAGCTCAGTGAGCACCTTAAGGGCAAGGTGCCAAGGAGAGGCTATGCTATAAGTGTTCTTTCATTCTAGCCTCAGAAGTCCTAGGGTGTTATTTCTACTAGATTGTACTAGCCAAAAAGTTACTGAGGCCAGTCCGTTTTCAAGGAGGGGGGAATTAGCTCTACTTTTTCATGTAAAGACTCATATGCGTGTGCACAGGGAGGTGAGGGCAGGATGGCAACACTCTGTGACCCATCACTGGACCTTCCAGTTAGACCATGGAGGGGTGAAATGAGGCTTTTTAAAAAGGCCCTATCTGGTGTTACTATCGGCAGTGGTGGTAATCATTAGGGTATTTCCCATATGTACTTTAGAAAATATATTTCACATCTACATGATTTGCCAAAGAGTAAGCTAGTGTTTAGTAAGAAGCAGGTATCTTTATCTACCTGTATTACAGACAAAGAGACTGCTCAAAGCAGAGAAGTGATTTTCCTCATGACATGAGAGTCTTTTGCCATTTGCCTAAGCCTGAAGCACACTCCCCCTAGTGCTGGCAGGAGATGTCCTCACTGTCCTCCTGTTTCTGGCTTCTCTGGCATTCCCAAGGCCTCTCCATGCTTGTGGGCAGCAGAGTCTGCCCTAGGCCCTGGCCTGGCTCTCTTCTCTTTGCTGAGTGCCCAGCTAAATGGCTTCACTTCCCTGTAACTCTGTTTTTCCATCCTTAGTGCGGAATAGGAGCCAGGACTGGGGAGCTAAGGCACTGGGGAAAACAAAACCTCCCGGGTGGTGCAGAGTGTGCTCTGGGAACAGCCTGGGGGCAAACAAGGAGGTGATTCCAGCCAGTTGGTTGTGGGGGGGCTTCCTGGTTTCACCAGACTGATCTCTTCACCCTGGAGCATAGTCCAGGGTGAGCCACCGGTCAGATCCCCAGCCCAGGGCTGTCCGTAAGGGCCCAGTTATACATGCACTATCCTGACTTTAGCTGTTGAAACACTAAAAGTAATCCTTTTTTGCCTAACTGTACATATATATATATATATGTTTGTGTGTGTGTATTTTCAGTGAGTTGGTTGATATTTCATAACAAATTTCACTAGCAGACTGTTTGTGTTTGTCATTTCCTACTCATGTCTTCTTCCCATGTCTTGTCCACGCCTTAACCATCACAGGGTGGTCTTGGCTGGTACTGTGCTCAGCATAGGTGAGGAGGGTCAGCAATGCTGGCTGGAGACCCTGAGAGTGCCACCCAGTCTAGAAACCATAGTCCAAACACCAATGACAGGGATGGCTGTGACATGGCAGCACTACCTTCATGTAGCCCTGACCGTGAAACTCAGGGGACATGCTGGTCACAGCCATGAGGAACCCATGTTAGGAGAAAGCTCTTCATGTGTGGTGTGAGCTAGTGTGTCTTCCAAAAGGGCTAGGAATGGAATTTCCCCCCAAGAGGCAGGCTCTGTCTTGACCCTGACACTGGAGGAGAAGGAGGAAATAACTCCCTCCATAGAAGGACTCTAACATGTGATTCTCCTCTCCGAAATGCAGCCCAAGAAATGCTTCCCCCTGTTGCCAGTATAAACACTTATTTGCGGCCTGGAGCTGCCAGTGATAAAATATAAATTGCACAGAGCCCCAAAGCAACAGGCGGGGAGAGCCAGGCATGGGGTAGGTGCCAGTGTGGCCTGGGCTCTGCTGGCTCTGATTCTAGAGCCCCTTCCTTTTCCAGATCTTTCCCAGGTTCCCTTAGGGAGGTCTTCATCATGACAGATAGCAGCAGGGTGTTTTAGAATTCCAGGGTGGAGAAAGGTGACAAATGGTGGGGTCCTGGGCATTGCCGATATTTCTGGGGGCTGCCAGGGCAATTAGCAGACAGAAGCAGCAACCCGTGCAGGTTTCCTAGGCTTTGTGCTCAGAGGAGCTGTTTGGAACCTCTTTCCTTCTCTTGGGGCAAGAGCAGAATGTGGAGAGGGATGGGATCATTAGGTGCTGCACATCTGGCAAAACTACTAGAGCCTCTGGGGACAGAAGTGACATCTCTCCTTTTACCCTGATCTATGAAAGTAGACCTACTACAGAGAGGGTGGCCCTTATCTGGCTTTCTGAATTAATGACCAGTTAGCTACTTCTGTGTGATAAACTATCCAAAAATTTGAAAAATCAAAACACTTCATCATGCTCTTTCACAAGTCTCCAAGAAACCCGTGGGCTCAGCCAGGTGATTCTCTTTTATGTCATTGTAGCCAGATGACATCTGGGGATAGAGTCATCTGAATTCTTGCCTAGGCTGGACATCTAAGATGACTTTTTCACTCTAGCCCAGTGCCTAGGCTAAAGGGCTAGGATGACTTGGCTGACTTGGAATCTCTCTCTATATATGGCCTCTTTGGGTGGCTAGCGTGGCCTTCCTCACATCATGGTGGCTTCAGAAGAGCTGTACTTCTTTTTTTTTTCTTTGGCCGGGCTGGGTTTGAACCCACCACCTTTGACATATGGGGCCGGCACCTTACTCCTTGAGCCACAGGCACCACCCTAAGAGCTATACTTCTTACATGATGTCAGGCTCATCATGGATTAGGTGAGGCTTTGAATACTGGGGTGCATGGTTCCCTGAGGGTCTATCTTTGGGGACCAGCTTCCACAGGTAGAAAGAGAAATACTAAGATTGGGGAGGTTTAGAGACCTTACTTCTTACTACCCTCACTGTGGAGACAAATGGTCCATGGAGGTCATCTGATGCACTACCTCTGATGGACAAGCAGGGCCTCCTAGGACTCTGAGGTTTCTGGCGCCATGTCTAGGGACACTTTCTTGTCCCTGGGTCATTCTGCCATCCCTGTGTTCTGAGCAACTCAGTTCCTTATTTCCATGTGTCCTACTTTTCTGTTGCCATAGTAACTTCCCAATACTGAGAAGTCTCATCATTGTCTTTGTTATTATAACCAACCTAGTTCATGGTTCTTATTTCTTGTGGTAATTTCTCATTAACTGCTTTAACTGTTATTAGCCTTGCTTTGCCCCAATCCATGGAGCACATGGGCCAGGAAAATGATCATCAATGATCATCAGATGCAGCTCTTAGCCTCATATATTCGCCTATAGAGGAACTTGCAGTAGTTGTGACAACTTAAAGGAGAGGTTCAGGAAAAAGAAAATGTACCTGCTCCATATGAAGTTAAGTCATTTCTTTTTGTTTAATCCCTAAGCACCATAAATGGCTTGGTTGAGTTCTTTGGTGTCTCCCACACACATATGGGCAATTTGACAGTTACTTTTGTAAACTTACCACTGTGTGCATATGCTGGCAGCATTATACAAACAACTCAGGAAGGTTTCATAACCTTGGTATATCAGTGTCTCCCTGCTGTGTTTATGTTGACATGTGGCGGTGTCTTGCTGAGTGGTGTTCATTATTGTTCTTGCATGTTTTTATGGACCCTCAAAAGAATGTCAGAGCATGAATTAGAGCACCTACTGAACAAACAGTAAATTTCTTGTTAAACTTGACAAGAGTGGAAGTGAAATCAGAGACATGTTAGTCCAAGTTTATGGTGATAATGGCATGAAGAAAACAGCAGTATATAAATGTGTTCAAATGGATTAAACATTTTTCTGAGGGGAGAGAAAGCATCATTGATGAAGAGAGGCCAGGGTGGCCAGTAAGGAGCAGAACTGATGAAAACATTGCAAAAATTCATCAAATTATGCATCAATATCATTGGCTGACTATGAGAAACATAGCAGACCAAGTAAACATCAATAGAAAAACAGGAAAATCTTAACTGCAAGTCTTGGCATGAGAAAGGTGTGTGCAAAAATGGTCCCAAAGGAGAGGAAAAGTTTGCCAAGACCTTTTGGAGAGGTAAGATTATTTTTTTCGGCTGTGTTATCACTGTTATCACTGAGGATGAAACATGGGTATATCAGTACTACTTGAAACAAAGCATGAAAATGCATAAATAAAGTCAGCCAATTCTCCGTGACCAAAAATGTTTCGTCAGTCCAAATCAAGAGTCAAAATGATGTTGCTAACCTTGTTTTGCTATCAGAGGAATTATTCACATGAATTTGTACCAACTGGACAAACAGTTAACAAGTTTACTATTTGGAAGTACTGAAAAGCTGCATGAAAAAGACAAAAAATGGCCTGAATTTTTCACCAACAACTCATGACTCTTGCATCATGACAATGCACCAGCTCACACAGCACTCTCTATGAGGGAGTTTTTAGCCAGTAAACAAATAACTGTATTGGAACACCCTCCCTTCTCACCTGATTTGGACTCAATGACTTTTTTTTGATTGATCTGACTCAATGAAGATAAAGGAAATATTGAAAGGAAGACATTTTGATAGTATTCAGGACATCAAGGGTAGTATGACAATAACTCTGATGGCCATTCCAAAAAAAGAGTTCCAAAATTGCTTTGAAAGATATTGGTGGATAACTTCCCCACGGGAGAACTTCAAAGGTGACCATAGTGATATTAAGTGATATAAAGCGAGATGTTCACAAACTTAATTGTCACACCCCCCTACATGTGTGTATATATGTATATACATATGTGTGTATGAGTGTATATACACACATGCAATTTAAGTATTCATAAAACATAACCTCTTAAAGTATCCAATTCACTGGTTTTTGGTATGTTTACAAAGTTTTGCAATTATTATTATATTTTATCAATCCGCCAAAGTAATCCCATACCCCATTGGCATTCACTCTCTGTTGCTCCCCACCCCCCCTGCTGACAATCTAATCTACTTTCTGATTCTATGAATTTACCTATTCTGGATGTTTTCTACAAATAAATTTATACAACGTTGGACCCTCAAAAGAATGTCAGAGGACATTCTATGTGGCCTTTTGTGGCTGGATTCTTTTGCTTGGCATAATATTCTCAAGGTTCACTCATGTTGTAACATGTTTAGTACTACATTCCTTTTAAAGGCTAAGTAATTTTCCATTGTATAGATATACGACTTTTATACATTCATCTATCGATGCAAACTTGGTTCGTTTTCAGTTTTTGTCCCTTATGAATAATGCAGTTGTTATGTATGACCAATTCATGTTTAAGAATTTTGTGTGGCCATATGTTTTCATTTCTCTTGAGTATTCATCTAAGAGTAGAATTGTTGAGTCACGCAGTACCTGTATGTTTAACATTTCAGGGAACTGCCAGATTGCTTAGAAAAGTGGTGCACTTTTGCTTTCCCACCAGCTGTGTATGAGGGTACCATCTTCTCATATGCTCACCAACACTTGTTACCATCTGTCTTTTTTATTGTACCCATCCTAGTGGATATGAGCAGTATCACACTGCAGATTTTACTGCATTTTCAAAAGGTTCATGAAAAGATACAAGTGTCAGTTGATCCAAGTATGAACACCCTTGAGATTATGAAGGCAGAGCTGCAATTTAAACGCCTGTGGGGAGCACTCACTGGCTGATCTACATCATTAAGTGTAAAGGGTCCTACTGGCACCGAGCCCTGTGTGAGAGCTCAGAACTGGGGTTCACAGAGCACAGTGATGCTCTGGGCATCACTCAGACTGAGCTGACCCATCTCAAAGGTGAAAAAATGGGATTGCTGCTCTTGAGCTCCTTTCAAAGGTGTTGTTTTTGCAAGAAGAAAGTCAACTTCCTGGATTAGTTTCCCAGGGCCACTGTTACAAAGTATGTAGCACAAACTACAACAGACATTGAGGCTCTCAGAGTTCTAGAGGCCAGAAGTCCATGCTGTGCTCTGTCTTTCTCCTCATTTCAGTGGTTGTCAGCAATCCCTGGCCTTTCTTGGCTTACAGGTGCATATTTCTAGCCCCTGCCTCCAGGGTCACAAGGCTGTCTTCCTCTGTGTCTGTGTCTTCACGTGGCCTTCTCTTCTGCATGCAGGTGTCTATCTCTGTGTGCTTTTCCTCTTGTCATAAGGGCACTGGCCATGTTGGATTAAAGGCTCACTTTACTCCAGTATGACCTCATTTTAACTTATAACTGAATTATATCTGCAAAGATCATATTTCCAAATAGGTCAAATTTACAGGTATTTGACCTCAACATCTTTCTGGGGGGCACAATTCATCCCACAGCACAGCTGACGACGCCTCAGTTTCTTTCTTTTCTTTTCTTTTTTTTTTTTTTTTGAGACGGAGCCTCAAGCTATCCCCCTGGGTAGAGTGCCATGGCATCACAGCTCATAGCAACCTCCAACTCCTGGGCTCAAGTGAGTCTCCTGCCTCCGCCTCCCAAGTAGCTGGG
>CAUYQV010126526.1:0-20957 GCA_963574575.1 Galagoides demidoff | reverse complement strand
GCTCATAGCAATCTCCAACTCCTGGGCTCAAGCGAGTCTCCTGCCTCCGCCTCCCAAGTAGCTGGGACCACAGGCGCCCGCCACAACACCCGGCCATTTTTTGGTTGCAGCCGTCATTGTTGTTTGGCAGGCCCGGGCTGGGGATTCGAACCCACCACCTTAGGTGTACGTGGCTGGCGCCTTAGCCGATTGAGCCACAGGCGCCGAGCCAAAGACCAGGTTGTTGAGCACTCACTCCTGAGCCAGCCTGCCATGTTCCCCTATTGCTATGGAGTCACCCAACTTTAAGAAATGTAAGGTAGGCTCGGCACCTATGGCTCAAGTGGCTAAGGCGCCAGCCACATACACCTAAGGTAGCAGGTTCAAATCCAGCCTGGGCCCGCCAAACAACGATGATGACTACAACCAAAAAATAGCCGGGCGTTGTGGCGGGCACCTGTGGTCCCAGCTACTTGGGAGGCCGAGGCAGAAGACTCACTTAAGCCCAGGAGTTGGAGGTTGCTGTGAGCTGTGATGCCACAGCACTCTACCCAAGGGGACAGCTTGAGGCTCTGTCTCAAAAAAAAAAAAAAAAAAGAAATGTAAGGTAAGGGTGGATATTTCCCTAGAATATCTCTTCACCTTCCTAGAAATGATTATTCATACCTGACAGATTTTAGGTGTGACTCTCTGGGGTGACTCACCTGGGGCCACATGAGGCTGAATAAGATACCAGTCCTCTGCTTCCCCTGCCCTGTGTCTTTCCCCCCAGTATACACAGATAGACTAGACTGCATCAGCATTCCAGTCAAAGGGACAGCGGCTTACATGCTCCCTCTTTCCCCTTTCTTTCTTCTTCCCATCATATACCAGGCATTTGAAACATCTAAGAACAGAGACAGGAAAAGGCAATGAACCACCTCTATAAACCTTTCATTCATTTAGTCAGCCAACACTAAGTCCTATCACAGGCCAAACACCATAAGTCTGCAAAGATGCTCTCAAGGAGGTCCAATGAGAAAAACAGACAGGTGTATAGATAATGATGGTACCTGGCAGAAAATCACCTGAGTTCCCCTAGGTAGCACATTTCATGGTTAAGGAGTAGAGAGAAGGATTTTGAGTGAACTTGAGGAATCAAAGAATTCATAGAGAATTTAAACATGTAAGTTAGTCCTTAAAGAACAGGTAGAATGGCTCGGCGCCTGTGGCTCAATCGGCTAAGGCGTCAGCCACGTACACCTAAGGTGGCGGGTTCGTATCCCCAGCCAGGGCCCGCCAAACAACAATGATGGCTGCAACCAAAAAACGGCCAGGTGTTGTGGCGGGCACCTGTGGTCCCAGCTACTTGGGAGGTGGAGGCAGGAGACTCGCTTGAGCCCAGGAGTTGGAGGTTGCTATGAGCTGTGATGCCATGGCGCTCTACCCAGGGGGATAGCTTGAGGCACTGTCTCAAAAAAAAAAAAAAAAAGAATACCAAGAAAAGGAAGAGTGAATTTTTGGGTGGCTACTACATGGGTCTGGCACAAGGTTTAGCTGTTGCCAACAGCTTGGAAATCCCCACTCTGAGGCTACAATTGCCTTACCCCCAGACAACCCTGGCTATAAGGAGGTATTTCGGTATTTTCCACTGAATCCAATGACTCTTCTTGCCATGTCATTGCTCTCAGGCACTGGCTACTTTCTTTAGTTGATTACTCTGGATGTGCCTTCTTTCTTAGCAGTGTCTCTTCTGCCTGGCTTTACTGGTCTTTACTAAATTCGCTGACCCCAAAACTGACTGACTGTCATTGGGGCAATCCTTACTTCCATTCCTGAATGGAACAGAACCAAAGTTTAATCGTCTTGTCTGAGAAGTTCTTCCGAGATGTGAAGAAAAGGAAACAGAATACAGGTTCAGTGTGGGCAACTAGGCTGTTTATTCACTTGGGTGCAAGAGGGCTGAGTTTGAAAAGGAAGTCAGCATGAGGGGCAAGGTGGGTTAGGACTATAAGGGTCAGGGGCTTCTGGACTGGTGCACTCATCCCTTCCTGGGTGGGACTTGTGCACTTGGCCCTGTTCTGTGGGCTTTTGTACTTGGCTCTATTTTATGGGCCTTTGTGCTCTACCCTATCATCCTGGTCTTTTTAATCTATTATAAGGATGTGGGGTGATGGGCGGAGTATCTCTTTGACTGCTTCCTGCGTGTTGAGGGTCGTTGTGGACTGCCTATAAAGGAAAAAAAAGGGAGGGGGAAAGGGGTGAGGTTCACAGGAACATTCCCAGGTCTTCAATATGAACTGGTTGATATCCACATAGGGCAAGGTTATGAGTGGTTGTTTTTCAGGTGAGTGCCTGGTCAATAAATCAGGAGATGAGATGGAGGACTATTGGCTGAATCTGAGGACGAGAAAGATCATAATTAGTAACCCTAAAATGGGAAGTAACCAAGGAAACTAGGAATAGAATAAGGACCAGGGATTAGATGATTCAAGATTTGTTTGTTTCTGTTTGATTCATTCTTGGAGTTCTTTTACTTTGCCGGTGACTATTCCTGACTGATTGACAAACATTTTTTCGCCCAGAAAAATGCATGTGCCTCCTTTTTCTGCTGTATGTAAATCTAAGGGCCAGTGATTTTGTAGGACTGCTGTGGTTAAAGAATTAATTTGGAAAAATAAACCATAGAGGCTATAATTAGGTTATAGCTTTCATATGAAAGCTATAAATTAGTTTCATAATGGGGCTGTGTACGTTGGATACTTTTTCTTCTATTCTTGTGATACTTCGCTAAGAAGAACATTTTCTAGCTCCATCAATGTAAACATGAAGGAGGTAAAGTCTCCATCTTTCTTTATGGCTGCATAGTATTCTAATAAACATCTTAACATAGTAACTAAGAAAATGACAGAAAGGCTATGTTAACTAGTTTAATGAAAATATTTCAAATTGTATATGAAAACACCACACTGTACCCTATGATAACATTAATGTACACAGCTATCATTTAATAAAAATAAAAGAATTAATTTGGGATTGTAGGGTAACTAAAGAATCAGCTACCTTTTCCTTATCTTCATTTAGTTCTAGGGAGATTTGGTGGTAAAAGTGAGTTCATGCACTAATGCCTGCAGTGTCTGTGCCAAGTCCAGCTGCTATGCCTGTTCTGAGGAGTACAGGGGGAAAGAAGGCTCTTTTTTGTCTGGAAGTAGGGGGATGAATCAGGGCCTCAGATAGGGAGGAGTCATTTATAAAAGAGACTTGGAAGTGAGGAAAACTTGGGTGTAAAGACCAGAGTGGTTAGTGTGTAGGCATCAATAGATGGAGTGGCCACAGAGGAAAAATATTCCCAGAGGGGCATAGGAGGAGTTAGACAAGGGAAAAGTTAAGTTGAGGGTACAGAGATGAAGTTTTATAAAGTTCACAGAGTCTCCTGTGCTGGTGAGATTGAAGCAGGTTAAATTAGCGGATTCTAGGAGTGGAAAGCCCATAGTTATGGGGCTGAATAGAGCTGTGTTTTTTTTTTGCCAGAATGGAAGAGTTATATGTGTCGGGTATGGGTGGGGGATTGAAAAGAGATTGGTATAAGGAAAGGTACATCCAGCATCCTGAGGGGGAGAGGAGAGAGGAAGAGTTCAGGGGAGCTGAGAAGGAGGTATTTAAAAGCCATGGAATAAGGGAATGTTGTTGTAGGTTTTGCCGGACAGTGAGGTCTAACCTTTTACGGGTGGAGGGGTTGTACTAGAAGAGAGGAGTTTTTTTAGGAGTTGTCCTGTTTCTTGCCAATGTGCTATTTTCTGGACTCCTTCTCCATCTCATAATGCTACATGTGTGAGGTAGGTCCAGCAGACAGTAGTCCTGACTTCACCTCTGGGGCATCCAGTGACTATTATTTTGCTGGTGCAGTACTTCTTTCCTCCATAAAAACATTCAGAGGCTTTGGTAACATCATAGCAGTGTGTTGGCATGTAAGTGTGGCTAGTGAAAGAGCGGGGTCTGAGGTAAGAATCAGGGATAGTTGATGTGGGAATGGGGATGGTAAGGTATTCATGGAAATATGAGGTTTGGGTGGTAAGACAACCTGTGCATTCAGTCGGGGTTGATGGAGAGAGGAGAAGGGTCAGGAGTGGCAGGGGGGGTAGCCAGAAGGAAAAGGAGTAGGAAGAGGAAAAGTTGGGTTTCCTCAGGGAGAAAGTCTTCGAAGGTGCCTTGTAGCCACAGATCTCTGAAGCCTTCAAAGAGGTCATCCCAGTTTCGAACGTGTGAGATTAACCAGGCATCCCGAGAAAAGTTACGGAGAAAAGGGATGAAGCGGGGAGGAATGTTAAACATTTATGAGGAAGTGGACCCTTCACGGATCCTGGTGAGTTTTAAGGTGGTAGGGAATAGTACTTGCGATTTCCAGTGGAGGTCTTCCAATGTTGAAAGTGTTTATGTAGAACACAGCTTTCTTTTGGATCAGTGGATCCAGACTTGGGGGTCCAGGAGGCGAACGGTCGTGGGGGTGCTGTAGAGAACGGTGTGAGGGCCTGTTCAGTGAGAGGATATCATCCTGCGAGGAAAGAAGGATTAGAGGAAAACTTGATATCCTGCCAATTGGTCCCTGACTTTTTCTGCTAAGGGTTGGAGCAGGAGCTTGTTTATTGTTTTTCTAAGTTTGTCCCTGGTTTCCTGGAGGATAGGAAAATAGATTCCTATGATGGAGTCTGGAGGGGGTCCAGGGCCTAGAGTAATAGTTTTTCTGTACATTATTTCTATAGGGCTATAAAAGAGGGGTTTGTGAGGGGTAGAGAGAATGCTGGGTACAGCAATGGGGAGGAGTTTAATCCAATCTTGTTTGTATTGGAGTACTGATTTGATGAGATGTTAAGGATGTTATTCATTTGTTCTACTTTTCCTGATGATTGGGGCCTGTAAGGCACATGTAAGCACCAGTGGACTCCTAGGGCTTGTGAGATTTGGGAGGTGATCTGGCTAATGAAAGCTGGGCCATTGTCACTCTGAATGGAGTTGGGGAGGCCAAATCTAGGAATAATGTGGTGGAGGAGGGTAGAGACAACTTCATGCATTTTTTTTTAATGTCATGGGGAAGGCTTTGACCCACCCTGAGAAGGTATTGACTCAGATTAGAAGAAGTCTAGGGGGAACGTGAGTGAAGTCATTCTGCCAGTCTTTTCCCCAGGGGGTTGGCCCAAGGCCTGATACGTGTGAGAAGCCGGGGCGGGGGCTTGTATGGCCTCCTGGGGTGAGACCCAGGTGCAGATTGTGCAATACTGGGTTATCTGTTTTAAAAGAGAAGATAGTCATGGGCGGAGAAAGAAGAGTGTTAAGAGGCCTGAAGCCAATGTGAAAGCTATTGTGGAAGGAAGAATACATTTTCTCTGTTGAAGGAACCATCCTCTCCATGTGGGAAGGTGCCAGTAATTGTTTTGTTCTTTGGATGTATATACTGGAGAGAATTTATCAAAGGACAAGTATTGGCCTTCTGGAGTGGGGGTGGGGTGTAGGGGTGTTGAGCTGCCCATTTGGTTTCTATATCAGCTTTTTGGTTGCCTTTGGAAATTGGATCTGTTTTATTCTGGTGACCTTTACAGTGGATGATGGCCACTGTATCCTAGAACCCCCAGGAAGTAGAGGAGGTCAGTTTTTGTTTGCAGGAGAGTGGCTATATTCAGGAGGCTTTTTAAAAAAAAATTATAACTTTTTTTTTTCAGTTTTTTTTTTGGCTGGGGCTGGGTTTGAACTCGCTACCTCTGGCATATGGAGCCAGCACCCTACTCCTTTGAGCCACAGGCACCGCCCATTCAGGAGGATTTTAATGAGTGTGGCATTGACAATAGAGGAGCTTTGGGTGGTTATGAATTCTCTTTCTTGCCATTTGGCTGCATGGTGGTGGATTATGTTGAAAGTATACTTACAGTTTGTGTATATGGCAATGGAGCAGCCTTGTGCAAGTTGTAAAGCTTTAGTGAGGGTTAGGAGTTCTACCTGTAAACATAAAAAAAGTAAAAAATAAAAAGAGTTCTACCTGTTGTGAGGAGGTGCCAGGGGACAAAGTAATAGAGGAGATAATGTGGGAAGAAGATACAATGGTAAAACCTGCCTTGGCAATGGAATGAGCAGTGAGCTTAGAAGAACTGCCATCGATAAGCCAGGTGTCTTCGGGGTTAGGTAAGGGAAAGAAGGAGATATTGGGAAAAGGGTGTAATGTTAGCATGACTAAAGACCAGCAACCATGGAATGAGTTCTGAAAAGTGTAAGGGTCATGTGAGTGGAGGGCGGCTAAGGGAGATTAAGGTTCATGTACGGGGGCCAGGGAGAAAGTGGAAGTTAGGGTTTTCTATGAAGAGGATAAGGAGCTGGAGTAAGCCAGGTGAGGAATGTAAAGATAATAACTGTTGGCGTTTTAAAAGAGATGGAATGAAGGGTAAGTACATATGTGGGGGCATGGCAGGTAAGTTTTTGGACCTCCAGGAGGAGGAATGTGGCTGCCACCACTCAGAGGCAAGGGGGCCAGCCTAGGGCTGTGAATTCTGTTTTGAGAGGAATGCTATTAGGAGGAGATTATTGTGAGGTTTCTGTGTTAGGACTCCTCTGCATATCCTCAGCGTTCTGACACTGAGTGGTAAAATGGATTGCAAAGATCATGGAGGTGGAGGGAGAGTGTTCAGGATAGAGAGGATTATAGGGAGAGGAAGGAACTTGATCAAAGCTGGTGCAGGTCTAGGAGGTTGGTTGGGGGGCCTTTAGTGGTAGTGTATAGAGGTTTAGCCAAGGGCATGAAGTTGGGAATCCAGGCTCTAAAATATCCTAGAACCCCTAGGAAGTAGAGGAGGTCAGTTTTTGTTTGGGGAAGGGTTAAGGAGGAGAGGGCCTGAATGCAATCTGGGGGAATGAATTTTTCTTGTTCTTGCAAGAGGATGCTGAAGTGTCGGACAGAGGGAGAGGTTAACTGGGCTTTGGAAGAGAACACTCTAAAGACCTCTTGGTGGCAAGGAAAGAGAGTAGGTGAATGGTGTGGGGAGGCATTGGGGAGGAGCTATGCAGGAGGAGGTCATCTATGAAGAACTGTGGAATTTTCTGGTAATGTTAATTGCTGGAGGTCAGCCTGAAGTGCCTGACCAAAGTAATGAGGACTCTGTCTAAATCCTTGTGGGAGGACCATCCAAGTGAGTTGTTGGCTGGAGGACGAATCAGGGTTGGTCCAGGTGAAGGCAAAAAGGGGTTGTGAGAGCTCATGAATGGGGATGGTAAAAAAGGTGTCCTTGACATATAAAACTATGTAACTGGAGGTATTGGAAGTAATGGTAGATAGGAGGGTATAAGGATTAGAGACTACTGGATGAATAGGCTGCTAAACAATTTCAGTGATGGCCCATAAGTCCTGCATTAACTGATATGAACCATTGGGTTTTTTACAGGAAGGATAGGAATGTTGTAGGGGAAGTTAGTATAGCAGCTGACAGGAGTTTGAGGATAAGGGTTCTAATGCCCCTGAGGGCTGTTGGGGTCAAAGGGCAATGAGAATGGGTGAATAATGGGAGGCTATAGAACAGTAGTTCTCAACCTGTGGGTCGTGACCCACAGGAACTGTATTAAAGGGCTGTGGCATTAGGAAGGTTGAGAACCACTGCTATAGAAGGAAGAGAGGTATTCCATACAATAATGTCTACAGGGAGGTCAGACTGAGAGAATGGAAGGGTTTTAGAGGAGGGGTTAGAAAGGAATAGGATGTGGTGGTGCCTGTGGCTCAAAAGGATAGGGAGCTAGTCCCATATGCCAGAGGTGGTGGGTTCAAATCCAGCCCCAGCCAAAAACTGCAAAAAAAAAAAAAAAAGAAAGAAAAAATCAGAAAAGAAAATTTAAAAAAAAAAGAGAGAGGAATAGGATGGGTAGTGAGAGGTGGGAGCCGGCGGGAATCATCAGGGTTGCTGGTAATTTTGAGAGGATGTCTCTACCTAGTAGAGGGATGCTGCATGAAGGAATGATGAGGAATGAGTATGAAAAAGAGTGTCCGGAAAGGGAACACCACAAGAGTGGGGTAGCATGAGGGTGTAGCAAATTGCCATCAATACCCACCATCAAGATCTCTGTTTGTTGGCTCGGCACCTGTAGCTTAAGCAGCTAAAGTGCCAGCCACATACACCAGAGCTGGTGGGTTTGAATCCAGCCCGGGCCTGCCAAACAGCAATGACAACTACAACCAAAAAATAGGTGGGTGCTGTGGCGGGCACCTGTAGACCCAGCTACTTGGGAGGCTGAGGCAAGAGGATCGCTTAAGCCCAAGAGTTTGAGGTTGCTGTGAGCAGTGATGCCACAGCACTCTACCCAGGGTGACAGCTTGAGACTCTGTCTCAAAAAAAAACACAAAACTCTGTTTGTTGTAAGGGACCTTTGAATGAGGGTAGGATGGAGTAAGTGGCCCAGTATCGATGAGAAAAGAGATTGGCTTAACTTCCATCAGAAGAGTGATCTGGAGATCAGTTTTAGTGATCATCCAAGGGGCCTCCTGTACCTTCAGGACCCATCAATCTTCAGCGGCCAAGCCCAAAAGGTCAGGAAATTCAGCCAGGTCCTGGGACTGTGACCTGGATCCTCAGAAGGACCTGGGCAGACAGATTTCATCCTGTAGGCTGGACATGGATGCAGGCGGGGGGGGGGTCATCTTGGATTTGGGTATTCCCTGGCCCAGTGGCCAGTTTTTATGTACTTAAAGTGTGGTCCCAGGGGGGCTTTTCCTTTTCCAGACTGTCTGGAGGGGTCTCAATGACTAGGTGGTCTTGTTTAATGGTG
Source organism: Galagoides demidoff (assembly GCA_963574575.1). Classification (NCBI taxonomy): domain Eukaryota; kingdom Metazoa; phylum Chordata; class Mammalia; order Primates; family Galagidae; genus Galagoides; species Galagoides demidoff. The sequence continues at coordinate 12,206 of CAUYQV010126526.1, read as the reverse complement.
GAGGCTAATAGCTGGATCTCTGAGAGGCACTGTCATTTAGAGACCTCTTCCTGGTTATTGAAGACCTTGAAGGCCAGGTTGGGGGGGTCTAAGGGCTGGGGGGGGATTTTGGAGTTTTTTTTGTGATGTTGGGAAGAGACTGGGAGATAAAATGCATGTTAATAATGAGTTTGCCCTCATTGCTTTCCGGTGATAGGGCAAGTATAGTGGTGGAGGGCATCGTTAAGGCTGGCTAAAAACTGGGCAGGGTTTTCATTCTGTTTCTGGGTTATTTCTCTTAGTTTGTCATAATTGATGGCTTTATGGGCTGCTTTTTAAAGTACCTCTAAGAGAAACTGGACAATATGGTTATGGAGGTATGCTCCAGGAGTGTCAGTTTGGTAATTCCAATTGGGGTCTTCCTGAGGGACAGCCCTAGCTACCTCCAGCAGGGTTTGGTCTTTTCTTTGTAGATCTTTGGTGTGGACCAGTGCCTGGGTCCAGACCTGTTCCCTCTCCTCTGAAGACCTTAAAGGCCAGGTTGTTGTAAGGGACCTTTGAAGGAGGGTAAGATGGAGTAAGTGGCCCCCTTATCAATGAGAAAAGAGATTGGCTTAACTTCCACCAGAAGAGGAAGTTGCTAACTTTTCCTCTGAAGTTAGGATGGAGGTGAGGATGAGGTATAAATCACGCCAGATCAGATCATATGATTGGGTTAGAGATCTGAATTCTTAAGTGTATTTTGTGGGATTGTGGAAAACAAACCTAGTTTCTGACTTAGGGAGACAGGTTGGAGAGAGAAAAGGGGACATGAACCCTGATGAGACCTTCTATTCCTGCAACTTTTTGGAGGGGATACAGAGCTTGTGGTGGTCTGGAAGTGGAAGGCCCAAAGGCATGGCCAGATCTAGTATGAGGTGGGGAAGTTGTGTCCATCATGTTACCTTTCTAGCCGGAGGGAGGCGGGTGATGAGTGGGGGAGGGAGGTAGGATGAGGTGCAGAGCAGGTAGGGAGGAGGCTGTGAGGGAGAGCAGATGGGGGAGGGTTGTTTGCTGGGTCAAAGTAAGATAGGGAGAACTGAGGGGTTCAGGGGTTCAGGGAGGGCTGGCTTGGCCTGTGCAAGAAAAATTTGAGAGGGTTCACAAGACAAACACAAAGAAGGAATGCTTCAGAGGAAGAGGAAGGCCCAGATGTAAGGACTTCTGACCATTTATTCAATCTCAGTTAATTGTTGAGGTCAGTGAGGATTGAAAAGCTAAAGTTGCCGTTCTCAGGCCACTGTGAGCCATTATCTAGTTTGTACGTAGGCCAAATGGTATTACAGAAAAAAGATGAGGTATTTAGGTTTAAGGTCGGGATAAAGGTGCTTGAGCTTGAGATGAGTTAAGAGGCAGCCTAAAGGTGAAAAAGTGGGAATCTATACTGAGTGGTTCCCATATTGGAAACTGGCAGTAGAAAATAGATGAAGCTCAAAGCAAAGATGAAAAGGGAACTTATGAGCAGGAGAGGGCAGCTGAGGCTGGCGCTAGGGAGGTCATCAGACATCCCTGGCGGACTTCTAACCAGTGGGAAAAGAGTGGTCAAGGCCTGGGGCGAGGCATCCCCATGCACTAGGCACTGGGCAGGCGAATCTGACTTGTCAGGTAAGTCCTTGACTGGTGCTGGATTTAGGGAGCAAGGACAATTGGAATTTTTGGCCCAGAAATGGAGGAAGATGGAAAGAGGAGTTGCAGTGGAGAGTAAGGGAAGGAGAGGTTAAAAAGCTCAGAAAGGGTTTGTAAAGGAAATCTCACCTCACTAATAAATGGATGGATTCCAGGCAGGAGTCGGAGGAGTCCCCTTCCTCTAGTTGGAACAAGAGTCCGATGGGGTGTATCTTGGTCCGTTGATGGGGCTTCTCCTCGTCCAGGGTCTGAGAGGTGAAGAAGAGGAAACGGAGTCCAGGTTCAGTATGGTCAACCAGGCTGTTTATTTACTCCCACGCCAGTAGGCTGAGTTTGAAAAGGAAATCAGCATTAGAGTAAAGGGGGGGATGGGAATATGAGGGTCCGGGATTTCCGGGTTGGTGTACTCCTCCTTTTCTGGGCGGGACTTGTGCACTTGGTCCCGTTTGGTGGGCTTTTGGGCTAGGTTCTATTCTGTGCACCTTTGCACTCATCCCTATCATGTTTTCTCTCAACTTCATTTGAGCCTTTTTCCCTAGGCCAAATTCAGAACTTGTGCCAGTTGATGACTGACTGTGTGACAGACCTGGCTGATCCTCCTCTGAGTAGCACGATCATGTTCAAGGACTCATTCCGCTGTGCTATTCTGGGGCCCAGATTTGGATTTGGGTGGAAATAATCGTAGACGTGGGGGCCTGAGTGAGTTGAGAGTTCGGAAACTTGAAGCCCACGCTCCCTCCCTTTGAGGTACGTCTTGCCCTTTATCCTGCATTGTGCTCAGCACTGAATTTGAGAACTTCAGCCTAGTCTGAGAGTGTATCAATCCTTTCTTCCCTCATGCGCATTTCAATGTTCAGCGCAGCCTACCGGGTCCTTGAGCCATCAGCGTCCAGCACAGCTATGATTCCTTCTGGCTGCCTCTTTGGGGGCTTCCGAAAGGATAAAGAGCGAGAGAAAAGAGAGGGAAGAAAGTGGCGCTTCCAGGGGTGCCTGCTCCCTTCTTACCGTCTGCGTCCCTCTACTGAGCGCTTGTCCTACAGCCGAGTAGTGACCCCTTCAGGTTCCTACCGGCTCTTCCTCGCTCCCTCTCCAGGCCCGCCCTTCCTCCGCGCGGGTGAAGGGAGTGAAATGAGAACTATGGGGCTAACTAGGGACTCTATCTCGGCGTAGAGAGCGTTGGGGCCCAGGGCATGACTGTCACCACCCCAGCGACAAAATATGTCCATTCGAGAAAACCCACCAGTTCGTTTTCGAGGAACCGCCAGGCCACTCTTGTAGGAAGGGGTGCCCAGGTCCGAGAGCCGTCAACCCCCTCACGTCCTAGAGCCCGCGCGGAGCAAAGGGAACGGAGACACCTGGCGGTGGAGGGGGAAGCCCAAGCCGTCTCTCCCAGCCAAAGGGAACTGCAATAGAGATAGTAGGAGTCAGCGATCTGGCAGCAAGCAATTTGCAAGCTGGCGCGGGGCTAAGGGGACGGTGTTAGTGGGGGAAAAAGAGCGTTTGCCTTGCACCCCTAGCTCTTACAATTCTTTGTACTGCGCCTATAGTCCTAGCCACAGTGGGGATGGAATGGGGGTGCAGGCTGAGGTGACCAGATTTTAACATTGGTAAAACGCGACACCATTGACGGGGGTGGGGGTGGCTGACAACAATGCAAACTTTGATAAGCAGTTCTCGATAATCAGTTCTCAACAATTATTTGTTATTATTAAAGTTTAACATTATAAAATTAACAAAAATAATATAAAACTCATATCCTGGCGAAATAGCCACATGGCAGCCGAAAACAGTATATTCCTATTCTCCTGCCGTTCCCTAGCTTGTCATGCATTCTTTCCAAAAATCAGGACTTTTTAAAAATGCTGTGGGACGCGGGACAAATTGTTAAAAATCGGGACTGTCCCACCAAAAGCGGGACGGTCACCTTAGTGCAGGCAAGTATTCTAGGTAACGATCCCGTGAGCAGCGTGCACAAATCGCGGGAGCCGCTCAGCGCTCGCCCCAGGGCCCCAGGCGCCCGGTAGAGTGGGTGCCTTCAGTTGCAGAGTGAGTCACATTGTGTTGGCAGGTCCAAGGTAGGTCAGCTGTAGGATAGACATGGAAGGTTGGAAGAGGCCAAACTGGTGGAGGAGGGAGTCAGGCGAGAGCGGGGCTAGTTTGGTGTTTTTTTTTTTTTTTGTAGAGACAGAGTCTCACTTTTTCACCCTCGGTAGAGTGCAGTGGAGTCACAGCTCACAGTAACCTCCAACTCCTGGGCTTAGGCGATTCTTCTGCCTCAGCCTCCCAAGTAGCTGGGACTACAGGCGCCTGCCACAACGCCTGGCTATTTTTTGTTGCAGTTTAGCCGGGACTGGGTTTGAACCCGCCACCCTCGGTATATGGGGCCGGCGCCCTACTCACTGAGCCACGGGCACTTCCCAATATTAGTTTGGTGTTTCATGTTTCTTTTTAATAACCAGCCTTGGATCTCTAAGAGGAGAGCTCCCGGACCTCAGGGGCCTTTCTGTGGACTTTCAGATGGCTCCAGTCTCAGACATGGTCCTGCCAGAAGGGCCATTCCCCCTAGTTTTTCAATTCTATCACTGCTGAACCAGCAGGTTACTTCAAATCTCCCCTTCCCCCCTTAGGCTGGGCGGAAAGCCAAATTGATCCCTCTTCCCGTCTGGACCCAGCGCAACCAGGAGGCAGTGTCGCTACCTGGTAGGGGCGCTGAAGAGAAAATGGAGACGTGAATAGGATTTAGAGAGACAGGTGGAGAGTTTGGGGAGCTGCCTCGTGGTTCCTGGCAGTCCAGAGGAACGCATGGGCTAATCCACCTGAGGAAGGTCCTGCGCTCTTCTGCCTCGCGTTCGCTCCGCTTTGTGGACGAGTGGGAAGTATTGAAAGTAAGCCTGGCGTCCCGATCTTCTTCCTCTTCCCCAGAGCTCTCCCCTGTCTCCCCATTTCTCGTTTTGGGCTTGGATGGTCTCTCACCAAGCCCCTTTCCTCTGCCTTAGGACCTGATAGAAGTGTACAAAGGTGAATCCCAGCAGCAGCGCCTTGCTGTAGGGAAAGACAAAGTGCTGAGGTGAGCTTCTGTGCATTGAAGTTTTGCAGCATCTTGGGGTTCTGCTGACGTTTACATAAAAGAAATAACAGGAAAAAGAAAAATCTATGTGGAGGTTAGGCAGCGTGAACGCCATCTAGGTTGGCCGGTAGCTCTCCAGGCTTTTTTTTTTTTTTTTTTTGAGACGGAGTAGCACTTTGTAGCCCTTTGTGGAGTGCTGTGGAGGTACAGCTCACAGCAACCTCAAATTCTTGAGGTTAAGCGATTCTTTTGCCTCGGCCTCCCAAGTGGCTGGGAGTACAGGCGCCCTTCACAACATCCGCCTATTTTTTTTGAAATGAGGTCTCGCTCTGGCCCAGGCTGGTCTTGAACTCATGAGCTCAGGCAATCCACCTGCCTCAGTCTCCCAGAGTGCTAGGATTATAGGCGTGAGCCACTGCACCCAGGCAGCTCTCCAGGCTTGGAGTCCAGATTCATGTTATTGGACATCTGAACTTTGATGTAATGTCTAGACTTGCAGATTTAAAACTTTGATGCTAGAGAGGTCATTTGATTTAACCAGTTAAAAGGAGAACGGTGTAATCATGAGTCGCTCTCTAGCGGTGATGTTTTAGGGACTTAGGAATTTGTGATTTTATATTTAAAAAGAACATTTATGTTTTTCAACATCCCTTTTCTATTCCCCTTCCCAACATCTCATTGATTCAGTTCATGGTACTTAGAAGATGCCAGCTACAAGAAAGTCAGTCCAGGACTAGAATTTCCAGCCTTTTAAGTCGGGCACTTCTATTTAAATACTGCTGTAGGATTTTTCTCTCTTTTTTTTCACGTGTTTCCAAAATACATTTAAAAAAAAATTCAGGTTAATGTGAGGGTACAAACAACCAAATCATAATATTTGAATTTGTTTAGGTAGAGTCCTTCTTGTGCCCATTCAGTGGGAGCACCCCAAGTCCCCCTCCTCTTCCCTCTCCCTTCTTTCCCCTTCTCCCCAACTTGAGTTGAAAGGAATTTTTCTCCTATATGAGTGTGAATTTGATTATCTACTGGCTTTGTATTAGTGTTGAGTACATTGGATATTTGCTTTTCCATTCTTTTGATACTTTACTGAGAATCATATACGTCAGCTCCATCAGAGGATTTTGCTTGACACGGAAATAATTGAATAACTTAAAAACACCAGCTGAAAGCAAAGGGCTTACTGTCCTTTCTTTTAATGGGTTGAATTATGTTGTTAACTGTTGGTTGAAGGCTGGACCAATACCTATTCTGTATGTAATAAGTCTTTACTGTGTGTAGTAGTTTCATTGGACAAGATTTTTACTGCATGTGTGCAAATGTAAATGTAATGAGATTCATTTTGCTCCATAGTGAAGATCATAGGCAAAACTTTACAGTTTAAACTAAATAATCTTAGACTTTTTCTTTTTATTTATTTATTTATTTATTGCAGTTTTTGGCCAGGACTGGGTTTGAACCTGCCACCTCCAGCATATGGGGCTGGCGCCCTATTCCTTTGAGCCCCAGGTGCTGCCCATGATCTTAGGCTTTTTTTTTTTTTTTTTAGACAGAGCTTCAAGCTGTCACCCTGGGTAGAGTGCCATGGCTTCACTGCTCACAGCAATCTCCAACTCCTGGGCTCAAGTGAGTCTCCTGCCTCCGCCTCCCAAGTAGCTGGGACCACAGGTGCCCGCCACAACGCCCGGCTATTTTTTTTTTTTTTTGGTTGCAGCCATTATTGTTGTTTGGTGAGTCCGGGCTGGATTCAAACCCGCCACCTTAGGTGTATGTGGCTGGCGCCTTAGCCGCTTGAGCCACAGGCGCCGAGCCAATCTTAGACTTTTTCATGTGGCTGGTTTTCCAGAACAGACCATAACTAATACTTTCCTAAGTAGTTTTAGAAAATAGTATTATTTGATGTATTGGCCTTATATCTGTCGACTGTTTTTATTTTTTATCTTATTTTATTTTTTTAGGAGTGGACTGTTTTTGAAATGTTAATTGAAATAAATGATATAAATGAATCGAAATTTAGATTTATCTTCAGATGCCACCTATTAGAAGAGTGAGCTTTGTTCTATATTCAGATGAAATTACTAGCATCTAGAATCTTCAATAAACTATACAAAAACATATGCTGGGGAAAAGCATCTCTAATAAGTGGTGTTGGGAGAAGTGGTTAGTCAAATGTAAAAGACTGAAACTGGACTTGTACCTCTCACCACTTACAAAAATTAAATCATGCTGGTAAAATTAGGTTCTTATTCCTACAGTAAAGCTGTCTTTAAATTTACTTTCTGTATATTTATGACTGATTTACTTCATTATTAAACATTTATATCATGGATATACTTTATTTTTCTCACCTTTAAAAACAATTTTTGTGCATTTTTTTATTTCTTAGAGTAGTTGCTTGGATTTTAGGTAAATAATTGAACATTTTGGGGGGTACATATGGTATTTTGATACATGCGTACAATGTGTAATGATCAAATCAGGGTAATCAGGATAGCCATCACCTCAAACATTTATCATTTCTTTGTGTTGAGAACATTGCAACACTTCTCTTCTAGCTATTTTGAAATATACAATAAATTATTGATAACTATAGTCATCCCACGGTGCTATTGGATGCTAGAACTTACCCTTTCTATCAAGCTGCATTTTTGTACCCATTAACAAACCTCTCTTCATCTGCCCTCCCCTTCCCAGACTTTGGTAATCACCATTCTACTCTACTGCCATAAGATCAACTTTTTTAATGCCCACATGAGTAAGAACATGACAATATTTGTCTTTATGTGTCTGGCTTATTTCACTTAATATCTTTCTACGTTCATTCCATGTTGCTGCAAATTTCATTGGTTTTATGGTTGAATGGCATTCCATTGTGTATATATACATTTTCTTTTTTTTCCTTTTATTAAGTCATATACATTTATGCATTTGTGGGGTACAATGTCTTGATTTTTTTTATACATTTTGGAGTGCTTACATCAAACTAATTAATATAGCTTTTGCCTCATTTACTTGATTATTGTGTTAAGACACTTATGTTCTATACTTGACAGATTTGACTTGTACCCTTGCAATATACATTTTCTTTATCCATCCATCCAAGTTATATCATGGACAATTAGATTCATTATATAACTTGACTATTGCAAATAGTAATGTGATAAATGTGGGAGTGCAGATATCTCTTTAGACATACTGATTACCTTTCTTTTGGATATGTTCCCAGCAGTGGAATTGATGAGTCATATGGTAGTTCTAACTTTAGTTTTTTGAGGAACCTCCATTCTGTTTTCCATAATGGCTGTACAAATTTACATTTTCACCAACAGTGTGTGAGAGTTCCTCTTTCTCTACATCCTACAGCATCTGTTATTTTTTGATCTTTTTGATAATAGCCATTTTTTACCTGGGTATTATGCTATCCCATTGTAGTCTTGATTTGCATTTCCCTGATGACTAGTGATGTATGGCAACCTCAAACTCTTGGGCTTTAGCGATTATCTTGCCTCAGTATCCCAAGTAGCTGGGGCTATAGGTGCTTGCCACAACACAGCTATTTTTTGGTTCTAGTTCTCATTGTTTGGCAAGCCCGGTCGGGATTCGAACCCGCCAGCTCCAGTGTATGTGGCTGGCGCCCTAGCCACTGAGCTACAGGCACTGAGCCAGTGATTGATTTTTTGATTTTTTTTTTTTTGAGACGGAGCCTCAAGCTATCCCCCTGGATAGAGTGCCATGGCATCACAGCTCATAGCAACCTCCAACTCCTGGGCTCAAGCGAGTCTCCTGTCTCCGCCTCCCAAGTAGCTGGGACCACAGGCTCCCACCACAACACCCGCCCATTTTTTGGTTGCAGCCATCATTGTTGTTTGGCGGGCCCGGGCTGGGGATTCGAACCCGCCACCTTAGGTGTACGTGGCTGGCGCCTTAGCCGATGGAGCCACAGGCGCCGAGCCATGATTTTTTGATTGTTAAACCGACTTTAAACTTGCATTTAGTCATGATAAATTATCATTTTTATATATTGTTAGGTTACGCTTGCTAAAATTTTTTAAAGGATTTTTGAATCTAAATTTTTGAATGGTATTTATCTTTAGTTTTTTTTCTTGTAATGTCTTTGTCTGATTTTGGTATTAGGGCAACACTGGCCTCATAATGAATTGGGAAGTATTCTACTCTCTTCTATTTTCTGGAAGAGTTGGTGTAGAATTGTAATTATTTCTCCCTTAAATGTCTGAGAGAATTTGCTAGTGAACTCTGGTCCCAAAGTTTTCTTTGTAAGAAGGTGTCTTTGTAAGAAAGTTCCTTAATTTTTGTAATACATGGCTTGGCGCCTGTGGCTCAATCAGCTAAGGCGCCAGCCACATACACCTAAGGTGGCGGGTTCCAATCCCCAGCCCGGGCCCGCCAAACAACAATGATGGCTGCAAACAAACAAACAACAATGGCCGGGCATTGTGGCGGGTGCCTGTGGTCCCAGCTACTTGGGAGGCTGAGACAGGAGACTCGCTTGAGCCCAGGAGTTGGAGGTTGCTATGAGCTGTGATGCCCTGGCACTCTACCCAGGGGGACAGCTTGAGGCACCGTCTCAAAAAAATTTTTTTTGTAATAGGTAAAGGATATTCTAATTTTGATTTCTTCTTGAATGAGTTTTGGCACTTTTTGTGTTTAAGAAATTTGTACATTTGTCCAATTCACCAATGTTGTCAAATTTATTGTCATAAACTTGTTGCTATAATTTGAATATTTGTCCCCTCCAAAACTTATGCTGAAATTAAATCTCCAGTGTGACAGGATTTAGTGTGCCATTGAGAGTGGGTTAATCCATTCATGGATTAATTGATTCAGAGTTAGTGGATTAATGAGTTGTCACAAGAGTAGAGCTAGTGGCTTTATGAGAAGTGGCTCTATAAGAAGAGGTAGAGTGGCCTGAGCATAGCATGTTAGTATGTTTGCCCCCACACCACTTCTGGAGTCTATAGAGAGTCTCTACCAGTAAGAAGGCTCTCGCCAGATGCAGCCCTTAACCTTGAACTTCACAGCCTCCAAAACTGTAAGAAATAAAGCTGGAACATACCCTTCTTAGTAAAGTATCTCAAGAATGGAAGAAAAAAACACCCCATGTACTCAATATTATTATGAAACCAATTTACTATCATTCACACTTTCATATGAAGAATAGATCACAATTATGGCCCAAGATGAAGGAGGGAGGAGGGGGAATGGGAAGGGAAGGGGAAGGTCAGATTGAGGGAGGGTGAATGGTGGGATCACACGAATGGTTCATAATGCAAGGGTATATGTCAGATCTATTAGTAAAGAGTATAAATGTTTTAACACAATAAGTAAATGAGATGAGGTATATATTAACCAGTGTGATGTAAGCATTCCTAATTCTGTATGAAATTAGAACATTGTACCCCATAAATGCATTAATGTATACATGATCTATGTGTTTATGATTTAATAAAGAAAAAGTCCATACATATTTTTTTGTGATATCCAGCACCACAGATAAGCAAAAAATGTCCTCATAAAATCAGCATGTGTGGCTCGGCGCCTGTGGCTCAAGTGGCTAAGGCGCCAGCCGTGTACACCCACCCAAGGTGGTGGGTTCGAATCCAGGCCAGGCCCGCCAAACGACAATGATGGCTGCGACCAAAAAATAGCTGGGCATTGTGGCAGGCACCTGTGGTCCCAGCTGCTTGGGAGGCTGAGGCAGGAGACTCACTTGAGCCCAGGAGTTAGAGGTTGCTGTGAGCTGTGATGCCATAGCACTCTACCCAGGGGGACAGCTTGAGGCTCTGTCTCAAAAATGAACAAACAAACAAACAAACAAAATCAGCATGTGGCCTCTTGGACAACACTGGCATTACTGTTAAAATGGAAAACAAATTATGTGAACATTTTTATAATAATAATAGAATTATTATTGTTAATAATTATTATTGTTAATGTTGCTAAAATGAAGACAAGTGAAATTGGTTTTATGGAATAAATAATACGCTACTATATGGGAAAAAAAGAAATAAATTCCTTTTTTGAAAAATAAATTACACAAGTTTAGGTATTCTGTTACAAGTAACAACAAACGGACCAAGACAGTTGGCAGTATTCCCATATCACTTTAACTCTTGTATTAATTATCTAAATTATCTATTTCTGTATAACATATTACTAAAAGCTTAGTGGCTTAAAGCAACACACATTTATTATCTCACAGACCCTGCCCATCAGGAATCTGGGCACAGCTTAGCTGGATCCTCTATTCAGGGTCTCTTACCAGGCTATAATCAAAATGTCAGCCAAGACTAGGGTCTCATCTGAAGACTTGACTCTGAAAGGATCCATTTCTAAGCTCACATGATTGTTGGCAGGAGATTAAGATTGAGGTCTTTAATTCCCTGTTGACTGTTGGACAGTGGTTGTCCTCAGTTTCTTGCTATATTGGCTTCTCTAACATGGTGGCTCGATTAATTAAAACCATCATTAGAGAAATTGTAACAAGATAGTAGTCATAGCCTAATTGGAGAAGTGATATATTTGCCAGACTGCATTGGTTAGAAATGAGTCCCTGGTCTGTCCACACTCGAGAGGAAGGAGATTACATAGGGACATGAATACCAAAAGGCTGGAATCTTTTAGGATGATCCACAATATTTGTAGGATCTGTAATCAAGCTACCTTTGTTATTCTTGATGTTGTTTAATTGTGTCTTTATTCTCCCTGATTAATCTCACAAGAGAATTATCTTTTTTGTTAATGTTCTTGAAGAACCACATTTCCTTTATTTTTATGTTTTCAATGTGTTTGATTTCTACTGTTATCTTTAATTCAGGCTTAAATTTACTTACTTTAAGTTAAATTTGCTCTTTGTCTTCTAGTTTCTTGAGATGAAAGGTGGGGTAATTGAAGATCCGTAATGTTTTTTAATATAGGCATTTAGTGCTATAAATTTTCTTCTAACTGTGGCTTTAGCTGCATCTCACAGATTTTGCTATGTTGAGTTTCTTTTTCACTTAGTTCAAAATGCTTTTAATTTCCCTTTTAATTTTCTTTTTCTGAGACAGAGTCTTATGTCACCCTCACTAGAGTGCTATGGTGTCACAGCTCATGACATCACAGTAACCTCAAACTCTTGGGCTTAAGTGATTCTTTTGCCTCAGCCTCCCAACTAGCTGGACTACAGGCACCTGCCACAATGCCTGGCTATTTTTTGTTGTTGCTGTTGTTGTCATTGGTTGGCGGGTCAGGGCCAGGTTCAAACCTGCCAGCCCTGGTGCATGTGGCTGGCGCTGTAGCCGCTGAGCTACAGGTGCCAAGCCTTAATTTCTTTCTTGACCCAGGCATTATTTAGAAGTATTTTTTTTAATTTTTTTATTGAATGATAACTATGTACATTAATACACTTCTGGGGTACAGTGTGGGGTTTTCACATGCAATCTGAAATACTTCCATCAAACTGATCAACACAGCCTTCATGTCATTTTCTCAGTTATAG
>CAUYQV010126524.1:0-29136 GCA_963574575.1 Galagoides demidoff | reverse complement strand
GCCCCCTGGGGTCTTGTTGCAGCCGTTTCAGTTCTGCAGGCCTTGATCACTGGGGAAATATACAGAGTATGTGGCCTTTGTGACCCCAACACATTAAGTCTTCTTGGAAAATTGCCATTCTCAGGCATCAGGCATATCAATGAGCAAAGTCCCCAGGGTGACTACGGGGCAGAAATATCCCGATTTAAAAATATTCTCCAAGTGGCTTATAGAGTGTGTACAAGTTCAGTTACTCTTGGGCCTCCATGTGCAGTGGCAGCTGGCCTGTCTGTGTTTATTTGTTCCTCTTACTTGTGATTATTCAGAGAGACTACGTTTGTCTCACCCTGTCTCCTCCATAAGGGACAAGGAACGCTTGGAATAGAGGTTGGCTTGGCAGGGACTCATGCATTCTGGGGGAGGAGACTGGGGGACTGATCTTCCTGGGGAGCCTAGGGAAGGGGGTGGGTGGCAGTGCAGGATGCTGGGTGTCATCCAGGTGGCAGTGTGGCCACCATGGGTGATGGGATGCTAGTGTGCTTCCCACTGGCATGGAGACCAGCCCTGTGCCACCTTGATTCCACCTACTATGGGTTGACAGTCCTACCTTTGCTGTGTCTTTGGAAGGGAGGGTCATTAGTCTAACAAGGCACAGTGTTCAGAGGGCAATTGGCAAACATTATCAATGTGATTTCAACAGTGTCTAGAACAGAAGGCCTGTCTCTGAATTCCATTTTGCTGGCCTGGGATAGCCCAGCTAGTGGGCCAGGGCCAGAGAAGGGAATTCCTTGATTAAGGTTTTGGGGGAATGTCAGCTGAAGGGAGACTAAGAGGATCAGTGAAGCCCAGCCTTTAGTTTTCAGGTACCCTGTGACCTCAGCAGCACATAAGGCTTTGACTGAAGGAGTCCTAGGTCCAGTGTGACTGCAGCCACCTCAGGTGCCCAGGATTGGAGAAAGAGGATATGGGAACCTGCCTAGCTTACTTCAGTCAGCAATTGGCTGTCCGTGTGACCCTCTGATGGGGGACCCCTTCCTAACCTTGGATTTGGCTTTCAATGTTGGTGCCATGGACACCCCACCTTGTGTTAGCCTGATTTCTTGCTCTCCCTTACATAGTTCTTTACCATTGATAAAGTCCCTCACATTCCAGGTCTCATTTAATCAGTACAACGCCCCTGAAAGGTAGATAGAATTACTATCCCCAGCTCATTGGTAAGAAAAATGAGGCTCAAGGTACAAAGGACACTCGCGCAGGTCACCAAGCTAGTAAGCAGTGGACCAGGGCCTGAGCCCAGACATTCTGACTCTATTTCTGTTGTGACAGGGTGGTCGTATCTGAAAACCAGTGATAGCATGCTTTTCTTGGTGGCATATGTTTGAGCGTGCCCTCCAATCTGTATGCTTACTTATCTATAAACTCTGTAAACATATGACAATGTTAATGCGTTAAGCACATTATACAATGTATAAAAACATTTTAGAAGCATGAAAAAAAGAAATTCATAAAACAACATAGGGGCTAATATTTGTTAATAACAGTTAAAGGTAGAAAGCGAGACTTACGAGGATTATTTTATTATTCTACTTTTCCATGTTTGAGATTTTCATGGTATGTGTTTTTTTAAAAAAGGAACAATGACAATAACAAAAACAAAAAGCGGCCTAAAACACTTATGGAAGCTTTGGCCAGAATCAAGCAAAGTAAACGAGGAAGATTTCAGGGACTTGCCCCATGATTGCCTGGCCTCCATGTGGTCCTCCTGCCAGGGCATGTGGGATGACACAAAGGCTCAGGTAATTATGGTTCTGATTTCAGGCAACATCACTATCTTTTATCTGAGGGTCTCTTGATCAAGAGGCTGGACTTTGGTGCTCGGCTGTTGGGTCCACAGTCCTGGATCTACCACCCACTGGATATATAATTTTGGGAAGCCACAAAACATCTGTGTGCCTCAGTTTCCTCCTCTGTAAGGAGGAAATAGTGATGGTAGCTACTTCACTGGGCTGTTGTGAGGATAAAATGATGTATGCATATCACTTATATAGACTTATACACATAAAAAGTAGGATAGCGTTTGAAACATATTGGATAGTTAAGTGCTACACGTACTTTCTATGGTTGTAATAACTATTATTCTCTCTGTCCTTATCTTCCTGGACAGAATGCAATCTGAATCCACAGAGACCCTCCTTCCCTTATTTCCACTTTTGGCTCAATTTCAGAAAATGTCTGAATTAGATAAATGCCAGTCCTCTCTGGGCGAGTGTGATTTTGGAAAAGGGAAGACAACTCTGGTTTAACTAACACGTAATAAGGAAGAAAAACTGATGGAAGGAGGTGGGACGATGATTTAGGAGAGCAAATTTTACTATAAATTCAGCCACCAATTGCTCTGTGACTCTCGACATATTGTCCACCTTGGTGGGCCCCTGACTTCATCTCTGAAGCCGACGATTTGGAGAACATGGTCCCTGAGGTCCCTTTCAGATTTGGCATTGTTTGACTGAGTTTTGGGTTCTGATTTACTTTTAGCTGTGGCCAGTTTTGGGATTTTGAATTTTCAAACATTCTAATAGGTTTAGAACATGATCATCCTAAGATGTTCCGATCTTAGGCTCTGACTGATACCTTGTGGCATATGTCAGGTTAACTTTCAAAATAACAAAGCACAAAATAATGTATTAAATTTTTAAAAGAACAAATGTGTCACATTCTTTATTATACGTACATAATGATTGGTTGATAATGTAGGAATTAATACTAGAATGTCAAATAAAAATATACGCGTCATAGAAGCCAATTTCTATTCAGGCAGTTGTATGTAGCTGGCTGTATAAATATCTATCTACTTATAGGCATTTTATTGTACTCTATATCTTGTTATCTATAGACAGATAAATCTAAGATACATACCAGATACCAACCTATTTTCTGGATCCTTATGTCAGGAATATCTAGAACACTGACCTAAAAAAAAGGTGTTTATAATTTTTAAAATGCATAGCTTTTATGAAACGTCATGTGTCTATATGGACACTCTGATATATAGTTTATATAAATATAATCACTGGATGTACATGGTGATTACTTCAGGGTATTGGCATTTTCGGTGATTTTGTTACTTCTCTAGGGTTAGTGTATGGTTGTATTTTTTTTTTTTACACTAAGTATTATTTGTATAATCAGAATAAAAACCCCTTTCCATGGTGAAGAGTATATCAGTCACATTGATTCAGATACTACTATAAAGATACAATTATTAAAGAGAAAAATTAGTAAAATGCCTGATGCAACAACTAAACTCAACAGATAAAGAACTCCAAAAATCTCCTAGGGTAATAAATCTCTAACAGGCTTTTAAATACAATGTTTTAGAAATTTTTGTTCCGTGGTTGAGTTCTATGGCTTCTTAGACGTCTCACAGGGCTAATTACAATTAGGAGAGTAGAAAATGTTCAGAACTGGGACAAGTTGGCTTTTTGAGGACGATTAAGTACTTTCACACTTAGGTAAATATTTCTTTGTGGAGACTATTAATTTTCTTTGGTATCTTCAATTGACCACAGGTGGATGGGGTGTTTCAAGGAGCTTAACTCTGGGGCCCCCTGAGGCCCCCTGTGGTCTGCCCATTCCCCACCAGATCTCAGGCCTCATTTGAAAGAGAGACCCTTCCCAGTGCAGTGCTGCCCCTATGGTGGCCCAGGCGTCTGGACAGTGGTTCCCACAGCCGTGTTATCAGGAGAATGGTGAGTGCTGAACAATAGCAGGGGAAGCTGGAGCAGGCTCTGAGCGGACAGATTTCCAGACGGCATGTCCGGGGCAGGTGAGGGACTTGGGCACACTTCCTCCAATGTAGAGCTGTCTCTTTTGTTCTGAATCAGGTTCTTCTTGGGAACAAAAACTTGCAGCACAGCCCTGTTCCCACTGCTCTGGGGGTGGGGCCCAGGGAGCCAAATGCTCCCGTCCTAGGGTCCTGGTGGGGTGCCTCAGGACTGCTTGTGATCTACTCCTTTGCTCTTGTGGCCTCAGGTGAGGACCCTTAAAAGGCGACCTGACAGTGTCCCAGTTGGCTGGAGAAGAATTCTCCTTAATGAGGCCAGCCAATGCATGCGTCTTCCCCGAGCTCATTCTCAGCTTTAAAAATTCTACTCAAAATACTCATTGAACATTTAATATGATTGTAGTAGTGAATATTGACTAAAGCCTTATGCCAGGGCTGAGATAAATGTTTTATATGTCTGAGATAATTTAATCTTCACAGTAGTTCTGTGAGGTAAGAATTATGGTCACCTCCGTTTTACAAATGAGTAAAATGAGTGATAGGGAGTCACTTCCTTTGAGTCACATAGTAACTAACTTGGTAGAGTTCAAATTTATGTCCATTTTACCTTGAACCTGTCTATGCTCTTAATCTCTATTCTAAATAATCATACTATATTCAAAGATGTGAACAAGATAGGTATGGCCCCTGCTTTCATGGAGCTTATGGTATAACAGAACAGAAGGACAAAGAACAGATAATTACATGTGTGAACCAGGAGTAAAAGAGGAAAGTGCCAGGTTTATAGCACTCATAGCGAAGAAAGCCAACCGAGGCTGGCCAGATGGTTCATTTATACCTGTATTGTGAAACCACATTCTGGTATGTTTTGTGAACATAAGTCTAGTTTAGAAGTCATAAACTTAAAACGTTACCTGAATCTTTGCTATTGTGGTGCAGGCATTTGGTGATTTAAGGTTTAACATTAATGACTGTCAATTCAATGTGGAAAATAGTGATATTCCTACCTTAACTCATTTACTTTATCCTGCCCAATAATATTGATATTCCCATCTGGCAAGTAGGGCGGGAGATTCTTTTCTCCCCAAAACATTTCTTTTGGAAAATAACTGAGGATTCTAAATGTGACTAGTCAGCCTTTGTTTGAGAGAAAACAGAGTCCTCCCAGAATAATGGTGAAAAAATGTTCATTCATCAGTTTCATTCCCAAAGTGTTTTTAATTTCCAAGTCTTAACATGGAAGATTGCAGGCCAGATATAGTAGAAAAGTCTGGTCTTTGGTGTTGACCTCCTGGAATAGAAATTTAATTTTGAAAAAGTATGTGATTATTCATATTTTAGTCTGTCTCCACGAAAGTTAAACATTATATTTTTATTCCAAGTACTCTGGTAAATAAAGCATTTCCCCCCCCTAATCTGTTCCTGCAAAGATGGCCGAAGATAGCATAAAAATTTATTCTGACTGATAGCATGTCCTCCTGACAGGAGAATGAATTTGTAGCATTATGAAGTGTTTATTAGAGAATGGTAAATGTCAAGAATTTCACCTGAAGCTTATAATTGCCAGAAAAAATCTTGAAAAATTTCCACCAAGCTTTGTGCTACCTGGCAATATTTTCTCTCCATTTCATATCATTTCAACACAGCTCCTACTATATTGAGCTCCTAGTATAGTTTGTAGTGGAAGAAAGGAGCTTTAACTTGGAGTCCAAAAGTCAGGGTCCTAAATCCAGTTATTAGCTGCTTGACCTTGAGTAAATTTTTTGACCTTTCTGTTCATCAGTGTCTTCATCTGTCAAATAAAGATCATGCTTACCTGACAAGGTCATTTAAATAAAGTATCAATACAGTGATTTCATGCAGGGGTGCATAAATGACATTCTCGTTCCTGCCTAAGTTTCTGAAACACGAGATTGGTAGACACAGAAGCCAGGCACAGGGAGATTAATACATTGCCTCCTTTACTACTGCTAAGACTAGGTCTGAAGGCTTGGCTTAGGGTGTGCAGCACGGTGGGTTTTTCTTCCCAGTCACTCAGCAGTGCTGGATGTGGCTGTGCCCCTGTCAAATGCTGAGCATGGAGGAATGGGCCGAACACTTGCTTCCTGCAGCCAGGTGGCCCCTGGGAGGAAGGGGGGAGAGGAAGAGCCCGCCCAGAGCTGCACTGTGACTTTTGTAGGTCATAGGTACTGTTGTCTTCATGGGCCCCTTCCTCCATAAAAAATATTAAAAACTATGTGTGCATTGGCATAAAGATGGATATATTAATATCGTATTTTAGTACTTTTTCTTTGACTGACTGAAAGTTTATTTCTATTGATTTTAAAGAAATTAAAGCTCTTTTTCTGTGGGATTTAAAAGTACTGTGGACCCACTGTGCTTAGTGGGTAAATTGGCTCTGCATGACTAGTCCTTGTCTCCAAATTCCCCCACTAGATAATCCCCCTCCTTCTTTCTTGGGAACACTGAGTGAGGCCCAAGAGGAAGGACTAAGTGTTGCTATAGATACAGCTGTGAATTCAGGGAACACAGTGCTCCCCTTGCCCCCCAAAAGTACAATGCTCAAAAGGAATATGTGGTGAATAACACCAAGAGGAGGGTATCCTCTGCCTTCAAGAACTAATCACAGTACAAAGCAGAGGGAAATCAGTACAAAATGGAAGGAAAATTCATATGTGGAAGGCATTCTTAGAAAAAAATTCCTCAAGATAGTGATATTTGAGCTTAGCCTTGAAGGATAAAAGATTTTTTCTGGATAGGGAATTAGACTGAGGTAAGGTGGAGAGGAATGGAGAGCTCATTCCAGGCTTGAGACTGACTAAAGAAACACGGATTCAGTAGGACATATGAGAGTCTGGGAATTGATGAATTCAAAAGGAATCCACTTGCCTGATTCTGCTGGCTCTGGTGGATCCCTGGATGCTTTGTGTTTTATAACAATGGATGGGAGGGGGGTAACTTATGTCTTCAGTACCTATTTATGTGGCAGGTAAGTACCTGGCACAAACATTTAATCTCCACCTCAGTGACGTGATGTGGATATCCTTATTTCCAATTTTTCAGACAAGGAAATTGAGGCCCTGGTAAAAGAAATGATTCACCCAACACCACAGAGTCTAGTTGGCATGAGCAGAAGCCAGGGCTTTTGATTGTCGGCAGAGGGCCCATCTCTCTGACTCCTCAAAGACTTTAAAGGGGTTTTCTGAGAGCTATCCAAGAGGAGTGTTTACAATTATATTTTAGGTATGATGATTTTCCCGAGCGTCACCTCCCCTCCCCTCACCTGCTCTTCCACCTGCGTGAGGCCTTCATCTGTCAGCAGTGCTGCTTTCCCACCTTCTGTGCAGCATCCACATCTCTGCTGTTTGGAATTTCTGCCTATGATTCTCCCAGGGAGGCTTGGCTTGTTCCAGGTACCTGATCATGGGGTGCTCCTGTGTGCTGCCCAAGACCACATGAGGTGAGACTGAGCTGACGTTTAGTGAGCCCTCGCAGGTTCCAGTCACTGTGCTTAATACTTCTCCCCTGTCATTTTACTCTCTCAGCACTCCCCTGGTATAAGCATTGCTAAAGTCTTATATGAAAGGGGTTTGGTGGTGTACCCAGAAATGAGACCAGGGGAGATTCAGGCCAAATTTAATAAAAGGGCACAGAGACCCACCTGGGCAAAGATGGCGTCTGCACGGAGGGTGATTGGGGGCTTGTTTTTATACTGGGCATAGAGGGAGGAAGATTCCACAGCTTGCCGGAAGGTTTTGGCAGACTGGGGTCTTTCTGGCAGAACTGTTGGGGTGGTAGGCCTTTTGTTCTAAGGGAGGAGGAGGGGGGAGGGTTTAGGCCCCCAGCATTATAGATAAGGACACTGAGACTCAAATCAGGTCACTTTTCCAAAGTGACACGACTGATGATGCTGGAAGCAGGATTTAATTCCCACAGCCGGACTCCCAGCTTTCACCTTGAACAACCATGGGGCCCAGCCTCTCGTGGTACTAACAGACTCATATCAGGTTTTCACTGCGTGCAAGAAATTGGCCTCTCTGCTTTGCTTTGATTCATTTCATCTCAAAGTTCTTCAAAATTTGGAATCTTCCTTTGTTATATTTCAAGTTATACTTTTATAGGCATTTTTTTTTCTGTGTCAGGATTTTGTCATATGGCTATTCCCAGCTCAGAAACTATTAGTCTTCCCACACCCATATTGTGACTAGTCCTTGGCTATACCTTTTCTGTTGCCTCATTGCTTCTTGCTTTCTTTCATCTTCTCCTTGGAATGGATAGTAAGGGAACTTGAATGCAGAATTCTAGGCTGAGAAGACACCTCAGGAAGCCTCTCCTTTAGCAAAACCCTACCCTGAGAGAACATCTGTTGGCTTTCTTTTTTAACTTCCATTCCCACTCTTTACCAACACCCCACTTTTGTCTTAGGAGTCCCATAATACTGGAGTACATACAGCTGGTGAGCTTACACTGCCCTTCTTGAATGCCAGCTCTGCCACTAGACCATCTGTGCAAGGGTGGGCAGGTGATGCAAACGCTGTGTGTCTTAGCTTCTCAGTTATAACCCTGAACAGCCCCATAGTGGCCATACATGGGGAAAATAGGAAATTGTCGCTAAATGTACATTTATTTATAAAATTTTACAAAGAGGGGGCCAACACATAGAAAATGTTTTATAAAATTTTGTAGCAAATATTATGTAAAGAAAGTTACATTTATTCAGCTATAGTTTCCCATTTTCCCTATGTGTGATGACTTTGGGGACACCCTGGAGTATCTGCCTCATAGAATTACCGCAAAAATAAAACACACATAGATATAGTGCTTAGGACAGTGGCTGGTAGAGAATAAACACATCACAAATGTTAGGGATTTTTATTTTCATTTTCTCCTAAGGCTGGGCCAAAGGAATGTTCTCTCCGGGGAAGTCGAATCTTGAGCAGAATGGCAAAAAGACAGAAATCCATTACAGCTGATTTGTTTGGGTAATTGTGCCCTAAAGAAATGGTTAATCAGTTCCTGCTCCCTGGCTCTTAGGGCAGTCCCCGTTCCTGACCATGGCTGGATTTGGATCTTGAGCTGTTTCTGTCCCCCACATGCATCAAACGACTCCTTCTGCTCCTCCACCTCCTACTCCTCCTCCTCATTTTCCTATTCCTCTTCATCTTTCCTCTCCTCCTTCCTCTTCCTCTCCTCCTCCTCTTTCTCTCCTCTTCCTCCTCACTTGCCTCCCTCTCTTCTTCCTCTTCTTTTCCTTCCTAGCTGGTTTCTGATGCTCATTGTCAGGGAACATTTGCTAAGTCAGCACTGGGGTGGGAGGACCAGTCTCTTAGCCTCACTTTAAGTACTTCAAAGAACCATCCCCCTCCTTTTTTTTAAATAGAAAATCTCTGATTCTTAGAAAGTGCTTTCTCATGTCCTCATTTTAGGCCACAAACTCCTTATAGGACTCTGACGCCAGAATGTTTGGGTTTGGAGCTTGCCTAACTCATTTACTTGCTGTGTGGTTTGGACAAGTTGTTTAACCTTATGCCTTGGTTTCCTCATCTGTAAAGCAGAGGATAATAACACCCACTACTTCATGGTATTTATAAGGATGGTCAGTCTTTATAGTGAAATAATAGAGAAATTATTAACTGCTAGTTTTTCAGTAAGGAGGACATCAGTTTCTCTCTGCCTGATTTCTTTCTCCTTCTCTTGCTAGCAGCCTCCCTATCCCATTCCCTTTTCACAAGCTGCTCAGGAGCCCCGAAGACCAAAGGAAATATAAATTCTTCTTTTTGTATCAGCCAGCTCCTTTGTCTTTTAGAATTTATTCCCTTCACTTCAGGGTGTTCCTGATTGTCCTAGACCAACATGAAATATGAACAATTCGACCTCAGGGTTGGAAATACCAGGAGAAATGTCTGTCTTCAACCTTGCCAGAGGAAAAACAACACAGCATTCACATTCATAACACCTTGTGAACTTGGCTGCAATTACCTTTTTGCTCCCCTCCCAGATTCAACTGGCCGCTTGTCTCCCTTTTCTCTCCTTGGAATGCTACCTCCCTGCTCTCTGTCTCTCTTTCCCCACGCTTTTTCCCTCTCTCTGCCTCTCTTACTCTCTAAGATAAAATAAACTTATGCTTTTATATCCTAATCTTGGTCTAGATAAATTCTTTTCTCCTCCTCTTGGGTCCCTTACTGAGCATCCGCCCTATGGTGTTGCTGTGAGGACTAGTCCTAGCACTTGCTGAGCACTTAGGGCAGTGCCCGACAAGTCCACGCCAGCATCAGCCCTCTTCCTCCTCCTCCCCTTTCAGATCCCAGCTCCATCCTTTTGAGCTGTTCAGAATAAGTCAAATCTTTCTTTTCATTCCAACTTTACAAAACTAAGATGCTGTGTTCATGTCCTGTTCCCTCCGCTCAGTGTGGCCTGTTTCCTCATGTCGCACCTGGTACACCTCTTCTCTGTTAGGCCTGTCAGGCCGAGCCCCGCTGCACAGTGTCTACTGGTGAACTGGAAAGAGCCAAACCCCAGTCTTCAACTTTCCTACCACGTTAGTTTACTCAAAGCAAACACAACCAAACATTTATAAGGCTTTGTGTTAAAATTTACCCACTTCCCCTGACTCTGGAAGAAGGTCTATGCCAGCAGCTTCTGGATCCCAGAATGTTGGAGCACTGTACCCCTGTCTAGGCCTGAGGACGAAGGCTGGAGTTAGGATGTGAAGTCACACAGGCAGAACACAGGGGACAAGCCTTCCCATCTCACCTGGCCGGCCCCTCCCAGGCTCGTGCAGAAGGGCGTACATCCTACAGTCTGCTTGTCTTGCCCAAAGGTCATGGTGCACCCCTGTGCTGAGCTGTTTCTGGCTGTTGACAGGCCACTGACAAATCTGAATAGTTTCCACTCATAGGAATAGCCTTCCCCAGGGCATGGAGAGCAAGAGCCTCGTTGATAACAACACTGCTCGTGTGGCACTTTGCAGTTTAGGGCACATTAGTTAATTACAATATTGTGATGCATCTGTCACCGGCAGAACAGCCTTTTTTAAAAAGGGGTGCCATTTTTACCAATGAGAACATTAAAGCTTGGAGGCATTAAGGGATTTGCCTAGAGTCACGCAGCTTGCATGTGAGTTGAATTCAGAACTCTTTGTGACATGTCTTGTTCTGAAGGCTGTGGGGCTGCTGTTGGATTATTTCTGTGACTATATCACTTTTCCCTGGAGGCTGCAGGGCCCCCAGTGGGCCTCTTCTCAATAGCCACCACAGCCAGTAAGAAGCAGGTAGCCTGAGAGCCCCTGAGCCGCAGACTTGCTGTGGGGAACTGTGGGATGTAGAGCCACAGCTTACAGAATGACTCTTTGTGTCTGGTAAGGCTGCGGTGTGTCCTGGAGTGAACAAGAATAGACCAGTGACTAGGAAGAGTCGGGTCTTAGGGAGAGTCAAGTTCCATCACTGTTCATCTTCCCACCTGTGAAGACCAAGAAAGTTTCCACCCGAGGGGCTTATTCTTAGAGATCCTTCCAAGGACTTTCAGGAAAATAAACCCTTCGTTGTTCTCCATTCAGATTGAATTGGATTCAGGGATCCCAGGTGAAAGAGGGGCCCAGGATTCTGAGGTGGAACACTGCTGGGGTGTCCTGCCCAGCTCCACTTTGAAGCAACTATGTATCCTTCACTTTCCAAGTCAGTAGGAGTGAAGTGACCCTGTCCTGAGCTCTACCTGGAGGGACTAAAAGCAAGAAACAGGTGCCAGAGAAGTGATTCCGTATTGGTGTGATGATCCAGGACAGGCAAACTGGGAAATCATCTTGGGGAGCCCTGATAATTAGAGGAGGGTCCTGACTTGCCCCTTACTCGGCCCCCTCCTGCCTGAAGAGCACATGGGAACATGACTAACAAAGTTCTAAACAGCCTGGCCCCAAACTCGGGTTCCTTTGTGAGTCAAGCTCACACATAATTCTTGGTCCGGCTTGTACAATTACTCTGGTCTGCAAATGTACCTTGTCCCTTTGCTCCAGACATCCCAGGGTGCCCGGGATGGACTTCCCTCCTTCCAGTTCTCTGTCCGGAATTTCTATCCATTCTTGAAGACATACCACAAACATGATGTCGTATAGAGTACTTAGAACGTCATCTCCTCTGTGGAGACTTCCCGGGCACTGACATTACTTCTTTCTCAATCCCCACAGCACACTGGTCTTAGCTCTTATTACATTGTTATGTAATTTATTTTGGGGTCAAGTGTACAGACAGTGAAACCAGACTGCCTGGATTCAAATCCCAGCTTTACCAACAACCAACTATGTCACCTTGGACAAGGTTTCTGTTTCTGGTTTCCTCCTATGTATACTAGGGATGCTAATATTTACCTCAAAGAGATTTTTGGTTTTTTTTTTTTTTCTTGAGACAGAGTCTCTGTCACCCTGGGTAGAGTGCCATGGTCTCATAGCTCACAGCAACCTCAAACTCAAGCAATCTGCCTGCCTCTACCTCCCCACAGTAGCTGGACTACAGGTGCCCAGCACAAAGCTCAGCTAGTTTTCCTATTTTGAGTAGAGATGGAGTCTCATTATTGCTGTTCTAGTCTGGTCTTGAACTCCTGAGCTCAAGCAATCTACTTGCCTCAGCCTCCCAGAGTGCTAGGATTACAGGCATAAGCCACCACACTCTGCCCTCAAAGAGTTTTGTAAGGATTAAAGAAACACTTGGCCCACTGCCTGGCAGTCTGTAAGTGTTAGCTACTAGCACTATCACTCTCTATTTGCAGTCACCTGCATGCCCCCTGCCTATTCAGGTCCACCTGAGCTTCAATCAGGTCTACCAAGTGACAAGGCCACTTGCAGGCCCACAGCCAACAAACCAGACCTGGAGGTGAATTGGAGCCCCCTACATGCCCTTGTATGCAGGGTGAGTAGACACAGATGTATGTTCTATTCTATGTTCTCCTAAGGTCAGAGCTCCACCTTGGTCCCTTTCACGGTGCCTGCTGCATGCACTGCTCAGCTCCACTCAGTGACTTCTTGGATATCATAATGTTCATGTAGTCTTGGTGTCTAAACAAAGGCAGTGTTTTTACCCCAACTAATTCACCTGCTACACCTATGGGATGCTTAGCTGGTGACATCACTCAACTCTCAGAGAGGTCTGTGAGCATCAGATACTTATGACAACCCTGGGTTTTGGTCTCTTAATGGAGATACCATGTCTGAGTCACTAGTATCTCTAGTTCCTAGCAGAGTACCTCAGTTAGTTTCTTAAATGGATAGATATATGAATGCATAAATGAATCAATAAGTGGGTCAGTGTAAATGGGCCATCCATCATCTTTAACAGGCCCCATACAATTCCCTCAGTGTAGTGGCTGGTGTGGCTGACTACATGCACCCGGGTTTTCTGTTGCTCGCAGCTAAAAGCACCCTAACAGAAATACACCTCCAAGTGTTTTCTCATTTCTATTTTCTTTATCTGGAGTACCTTTGAGTTTTCAATACAGTGGAACAAAAACAGTCCAAGAACATCTTTTGTGTTCTGCAGAGCATGGAATAGGTAAAGAAAGGGAGGAGTTATGAGGGCAAATGTAGTTGGGCACCTGAGACAAATGTGAACTTCTTCCAAGCTTTATCTTGGTACAGAGATAAACAATTGCTTAGAGTCACAGCAACATTACATTTTAGAAGTAAAAGGAACAGTCCATGAAATTTAACCCAAGGTTGCTCAACTGTTTGCCAGAGTTGGGACCTGAGCTCGGGTGTCCTGAGTCACTGATTAGTGCATTTCTCCCAGGTCTCTTACAGCCCCATCAGCCATTGTCTTACACACAGGTTCTCACCACCAATGGCAGAGCTGGTGATCCAGTGACAGGGTCATATGGGAACTTGCAACAACCTGAGGTGTACTGGAGGCCTGGAGTGAGGCTCAGCTGTGCTGGGGGCAGCTGGCTTCTGGCAGTGCTGAGCTATTGCAAAGTTTTGTTTGGCTGCTCAGGATGTAAATCCCTGTTTGCCCACAGATATCTTCTCTCAAGATTCATGAAGGGTTTTCTCAGAATCTGTCAAGGTCATTCTTATCTCCCCAGCTTTCCAGTACTTAGCACACTTCCTTTCATGTGTTGTGTGTGCACTGGGGAACAGGCTGGTTGAATGGGTGAGGCCAGTGTTTTGATTGTTTTGTTCAGAAACTTTGCTTTTTCCCACAAGCTATCTACAAGTCTTGAAGAAGAGCTTAGAATCACACAGAGTAACTTATTTAGGGCAGAGAGAAGAACATATCAGGACTGACTTGCTTTGTCTAAATAGAATGATATTTCTGTTCACCAAAAATCAAAATACTTAATAATTAATTGAACATTAAATGAACTCTGGCAAGTCTAAGAGTAGGAAACTATGTAACCTAAGGACTTAGCAAAGGGTGGAGGTGATGTATGCCCCAACATAAGTCCAAAGAGTACTGCACAGATGCTAGTCGTTGAGGATTCTAGTGCAGTGGTAGCATCCTTGTCAAGAGAAAAGGCACAGACACATTCCATCCAAAGGGCGCCATTGCCTTTGACTGCACTCCTGATAATCATTGAAACAGTGAAGAAGATGTATATCTCTTGACATAGAAAATATTCCCAACGTATCATTGCATGAAAAATAGCAGATTACAAAAAAAGTGTTCATAATACAGTTCTAATTTTGTAAAAAAATTTATGAAGATAAAAATATAATGGAGGGCTATATATCCATATATTAATGTTGCTCAGAGATGATTTTTATCTTCTATTTAGACTTTATTGCCTAAATTTTTACAATAATTCACTTTTTTATAATTAAGAAAACACTATAAGGGCTTGGAAAAAATAATGCTTTTTATTTGTGCTTGGGTTCAGGTATTGGTTTATGAAAGGGGCAATGCTGAGGGAGTTAGTTTTTATGTTAAGAAAGTTAGATAATCCATAAAGGTTATTGCCCTTCCCCAGGAAGGGAGGGAGGTGGAAAGAGGCCATCTTTAGTTCTAGTGCAGGTATTGGGTGGAAAGTCTTGGATCGGAAACTCCGGGGTAGGGGTGGGGGGCGGTGATGCACTGTGTTCCTGGTGTCCCCTGTTGGAACTTGGCATTGTTCCTTCCTATCCAGAGATGGTGCTAACTAGCTTGTTAGAGCCCCCAGCACTCTCAGCACAGCACTGTAGTTAGTGACATTATGCCTTAAATAGTAGGCTTTTAGGGGCACTATTTCTGTGGGAAAATATGCTCCAAATTCCATACTACCCACTTACACTGGAGATTTTAGAATGCAACTATTTTCAGTTTAGAGACCAACTTGACCCCCACTCCCACCGTTTATTCACTGGTTATTTTTAAAATCCCCATTACTTTGTAGTAAATTGCAAACTTGTGCACAAATCTTTTGGCTGTATTAAGCCAGCACACCGTCTGAGGGTTTTGAAGACTAGAGAGACTTTAGAGATTGGTACCTAATTAGTGAATGGGCATTACTTTTCATGGATCGTGGAATTGGCCGAGCTGCCCAGGGATGGAGCATTTATGCTAGTGGTTTACATCTTCCCCAACTCTCCTAAGTCTCTATTTCCTTATCCCCACTGTTGGGAGAGGCTTTAAGGAATGAATTCTTGGTTTTAGGGATATATGCACTCATTTACCCAACACATTTACAGATTCAATGAGGTCTGGGCTAGTTTCCATAATCCTGAATCTCCTCTAGTTTGGGGTAATTTCAGGACCCTCAAGGGAAAGAGCTTAATACTGGGAAAATTTATGAGGCAGTGGAAATAGTATACAACGAGAGGTTCTGGTCTTCAATAACTAGAAGAGTTTAGGGAAGTTATAAAAGGTAGGCATAAGTGAGCTGATCTCAAATGACCTCTCTATATTGCGAGCTGATCTCAGATGGCCTCTCTACAGTGACAGGTGAAGACTCTGATCTGGAATGGATTTCAACCTATTTAACAAGAGGCTTCAGGTCAGGGAAAGGGTGGAACATATCAGCCATTTTGACAGCCATTTAAATTCCTTTGGAGGTTATTTCTAAATTACCTTCCTTGATCTCCTAGACCTAGAGCAGTAATCTTTGACTTCTGGGTCAAGAGTTTTGAGAAACAGATCAAGACTATGGTTCCTCTTCCCCCAAAGTTTTGAGATGAACATGGGGATTTCCATGCCCATGAAGCCCACCATAAGTCTCCTAGGGGATGTACGCATGAATATGAAGATTCTCTGGGCTAAATTCCAAACCATCAAGCTCATCAGATTCTCATTATTTATCCAAAGATGTTTAAAAAATCTCAAGAACAGAGGTTTTGTATCTCCTCTAAAATCTTTCAGGGTCTACTGTCATTTCTAGTTCTTAGAGACAAGTTGTTTCAGAACCTAGAGAAGTCATGAAATAACACCTTTACTCTAGTTCGTAATAAGTTAAGATCCAGGGACTTTCAGCCAAATGCACTAACAGAGAAATAGGAGGATTCATTATCAGTTCACCGGCCCATTCAGCCCTAAGGGAAGTCCATGGGTGTCCTGATTCTTTGAGAAATCTATCCTTTGCTAAGTTTAGACAAGTAAGTCACTGGCCTGCTCTGGGCCTCAGTGTCCTCATCTGCTCCAGCTGATCATTGATTTCTCTTCCAGCTTCCATGTTCTGGTATCTATGATTTTTTGATGTCTTTGTGGCACTGAGACAACCCTCTAAGAAGTCATGACTCCTGCCTTTGGTTAGCTCCTGTTACTGAGGAAATTCCAAAAAGGAATTTCTAGAGTACTGTCTGAGAAATGTTGGGCTCTCCAGAAGCCTTCAGGGGGGGTGGCAGGAAACTGGCATTTTTTGGTTTTCTGCTCTAGGAAAAAACTCATTAGGAGCCCTCTGAGAGAGCAATGTCTGCTAGGCACATCCAAATGGAACCTTCACCCAAAGGACCAGAAAAGGCAAGACCAGCATCAGGGACTTAGCTGTGTCCTAAAGAAACAGGAATCTCTTTTCCACTCTCAGGCATTCTCCCCCTTCCATGAGTCACCTCTTCTCATTCCAGAAAGTCATGCACAGGGATTAATTTATGGGTCCTGTCCAGAGGTCTTTAAGTAAACAGTGCTACCAGTCCTTTCAGTGGCCCAGACAAGCTGGATTTCAGGCCCCAGGGAGGAAGCTAATGACTTGTAGTTACTTTGCTATTGTTTTCTGAAAACAATTTGACTTCCTTTTTGATAGTCTCAGAATTCCTTCTTTACAAATTAAGGCACCACAGCCAGGGAAGGGCAGAGCTGGCCAGCTCTCAAGCACAAATCTTACAGGCCAAGAGCACCTTTATTAACAAGTGGCAGACAGTTCTGGGGGTAGCAAGACCCTGTTTGGGAATGGGGGGACCTCTGTGCCTCTGCCTCCCTCCTGAGATCTCACCTCTATCCCGAGCATGGAATAATATCTAAGGCGCTTAGTGCCCAAAGAACAAATCTGTGAAGTCTGCGTTATTATGAGCATTTTAAGTGATTCTCTTGCCTCAGCCTCCCAGTAGCTAGGACTACGAGCACTCACCACAATGCCTGGCTGCTTTTTTTATTGTCATTGTTGTTTAGCAGACCTTGGCCAGGTTCAAACCAACCAGCCCTGGTGCATGTGGCCAGCACCCTAACCAATGAGCTACAGGTGCCAAGCCTATTATGACCATTTTATAGACAAAGAAGTTGAGGCTCAGTGACCTGCCTGAGATCACACAGTGAGGGACATGGTTGGGATTCCATTTTAGGTCTTCTAACTCTTAAGTTAAGAACTCTTTCAAAGAAGCTATGGAGATTGAAAGAGGCCACTGGTGCAGAGCTGGTCCCCTGGGTGTGTGATAGATCCCTGTTCCTTCTCCTTCCCTTCTGTTTACTCCACAGCTGGGTGGGGTTGAGTCTGGTGTTGAGGAACTGCTTTGCACCTTTCTGGGGTGGGGGTGAGTCTGGTGTTGAGGAATTGTTTTGCATCTTTCTTCCAGCAGAGGTGCCTCTACTGGAGTTTCTCAGCAGAGAGGACCATTCCCTTCTTGCTGTGATGAAAGATCCCCACTGGCTTTCTTTGGAAGTAGACTTTATTCCATTGATTCTTTCTTGACTTTTTAAAATGGTGCTATGGGATTTTTATTTTTGAAGAGAGACTTTGTCATTTTTGCTGCTGTGGATCACCACACTGCCCCTTACTCCACTACCACTGCCACATAGGAGGAACACTGGTAACCCTCTGATCTCTAGTATGTAAACCCCCTTTAGCACTCGCAACACTGTGCTCTATTACTGGTGTGCAGGGCTCTCTCCCTGGCCATGGGGAATGTCAGGAGAGAACTTGTGTTTCACTCATCATTGTTATATGCCTCGCCCTTGCATGTAGTATGTCCGCAGTGTACCTTCATCCACTTTAGGATTAATGAGTGAATGACTCTCTCAGGGGCTCCTCCTCAGATTCTGGGCACAGATGTGAAGGAAGTGCAGGTTAATTTGGAAGAGCAATTGCCATTTGCTATCAGGTATGAAGGAAAGGTTGTATGTGAATGGCACATCTTGAAGTGTGTAGTGCCCAACCTGCATGGCCATGTGGGGTGGCCTCGCCTAAGGGAGGCAACGAAGGTGGGCATAGTAGTTATAGCTATAATAATCATAACTTTTTATCTCTTCTCAAAGTAGTCTCCCATCTATAATTTAATTTTGATCTTCAGAGCAGATGCATGATTCATTGTATGTTGTACCTAGCTATCTCTAGCCATATCTCCATGCATGGATATGTATGTGTGCATATACTATGCACTATATACAATGTATATCAAGAGAATATTTACTGAGCACTCACTACATTCCAAACTACATGCCAAACATGATATATCTCTCATTCAAACTTCAACAAAAACTGGGAACTTGGGATAGCGTTTGCCCTCCGATCCAGAAGGAAATCCTTGAAAGCAAAGAGACTGAGAGTTTCATATTTAATCCAATTATTCTCTATCATTCCATCTTTCTCTTCATTTGAAAAGTAAGAAGGATGTGGTGAACATTGCTTCCAAATGGTGGAGACAAGTCTGAACCCAAGTACTCTGACCCAAGGTTATTTGTCTCAAGTTCTGTCCATTCTTCCTTGAGTATTTAGCTGACTCAATGTGAGACTAACCTTTCAAATACCAAGGAAAGTTTTAATTACCTAACTATCCCTACCCCCCTACAATAACTTGATTCCAGGAGACAGAGTTGAATCTAGACACTAATTTGGGAGGTGATGTAAGTCCTCTGTTCTTAAACTTGAGTTTTGAACATCACTAAACCAATGAAGATAGGGCAGGGTATCTTACCTCATCTACACACAAGGAAATGCCTCTATTTTGGAATGACTTGTCCAAGGGGATCTGAGTTGATGGCACCTTTGGCACGAAGTTTTTTGGTTTCTTACGATTTTTGTTAATAGACCACATAATACTGTACCTTGACTTGACTGAAAACACCTTTCAAAATAAAGAAAAAGCAAGCCCTTTGTAGTCCTTGTAAGGTGGGCAGGTGGGGATAGACCAGAGATGCATAATTTGTTAGTGAAGAAAGAAATGTGTACCAGGTGTACACTACAAACACCAGACCTTGCTGATAATTGGATGAAATGTGAAATTCTCCCTCTAGATCTGGAGGGCAACGCCATCCCAAGATTTTAGACAAAGTTCCCATTTTTTGTTCTAGGATAAAATTCCCTGTTCTGGAACTCTTGCAGCTCCAGCGAAGCTGTGCCCAGCTCCTGCCCCATGTCCTGACTTCAGTGGGAGAGAATAAATCTTGGCTGGCATTGCCTCCTCCTCCTTCATGTTGTTGGAGGTTATTAGCCAAGCACACCCCAAAGGAGTTGTTAAGCCTGGGATCCCAGAATATCCCCTTTGCCTTAAGCCCAAAAAGAAGTATAGGTGTGACCCTCAACTTGTCTTTGGGATTAAAACTTGAGATGTGATGAGAATAGGCTCATAGGCCAAAGCACCAGGAGCAAGGAAGTCTGAGTTTCTTTTGCTTTCTGCTTCTTGGAACAGTGTTCTTGCCCTTTTTAGCCAGTATCTGGAGTCTTAAAGGAGATGGCTTATGCCAGTGGTGTCTGCATTTCAACTAGCAGAAAAGTGTGACCTCAGCCCGCTAACCATGGCTCCAATTACCCATTTATGCCCTCCAATGAGGCACAGGGGACTCACTGTTCTTGCAATTAGATGCTGACAGAAATTATCTACATGTGTTATCATGTAAGCTGGAAGGGAGGCAGCTCTTAAAACATCTGGACCAATGTCTGGGGAAGGAAACTCATAGAGTCAGAGATTCATTGGGTAGAAGAAACATCGAAAGGTCTCCTTATTTGCCCTTTTACCTCTAGAGAGAAGGAAAAGAAGCAATTTTCAAGACTCCAGCTTTAAAAGACTTGTAGAGAAGGCAATAGTTCCTCTTCCTGGAAATCTCAGGAGGTGCTGAACCACCTTCACAATCATGATCAAATACATTCTCCCCTGCCAGAGTTGGAGTCCATTCTTATCATGTCGTCAGCAGGTCTGTTTGCTCCCAGCCGAAGGGCCCTGTGCCCTCCTCTCTGACTAGGGTATCACGAGAATTTCCTCTGCAGCCCTGGGGAGAAAAAGCCTGACATTTGGCATCAGTCAGAGACCTTTCCTCCACTTACTGAGTAATCTCAAGTGAGTTACTATACTTTTCTGAGTCTGAATTTTCTTTTCTGTAAAATGGAAATCCTATCTACTTTGCAGTGTTGTGAGGTGGAAACACCTGGAACACAAAAGACCTTCAATAAATATTCTTTTCCCTTCCCCTTCATCACAGCACAACAAAGAGACCACTGTATGTGAACCAATTTTCCAAATCATTTTTTCCTGGCATAAATTAGTACTTTATTATGATATTGCCATCAATACAGACACATACAGAACGCTGCCTTTAATACTAATTGCTTTGTCTAAGTGACTCTTTCCTGTGACTAGAATGTCAGCTCCTGGTGGCTAGGGATGGCCTATGTTTCTTGGTTGGTACAGGCTGTGCCCACTGGAGTAGCCAATGAACCCCACTGAGACCCTGGTTATAGTGCAGAGGTTGTTACAAGGTCGTTTCTCTGTTTTTTATTTCAAAGTAAAAGAATGAGAAATGTGCCTATCTAATGTTTGGCACAGAGTAAATATTACAGAAAGTTTATTTTGCAAGTCTGCTTCTACAGCCTTTACCAATTCTTTGACCAGATTTTGGCTTCTTCTGTAAACTCTCTCTGAATCCTCCATATTTTTTAATGTGTGGAACACCAGCCCTGACACCCCTTTCTAAGGCCCTTTCTTGCACTGACTGTGAGAATGCAGGGGAGAGGACACAGCACCTAAGCTCCCAGCCTGGCCCTTGCTTTGCCCCCTTCTCTAGGGCTCATGGCATCCTTCTTAGCCACATGGTGCTGGCAAGATTTAGCCCCTTTAGAGATCATCCCAGAACTACAGACCAAGTAACATTTTCCTTTGTTTTGTCAGAGTCCTCTCTTGAGCCAGGTGAGGAGTAAACTGTCCTTGAGGCCTTGCTGAGAGTGTAGCTCTGTCCTGGCCGCTGTCCTGAGCGGTGCTGGACTGGGGAGCTGTTTGACTTTGCCAACACGGGATGATCCCAGTTAGAGACCTCCGGCTTCTCCCAGCCCTGTTGCAGACTTCAAGGCAACCCACCCAGTTCTTCACCACTTTATTTCTCTACCTGCCAAATAGGAAGGAAACATTTACCTCCCCTACTTTGCACTCCCTCCAGGATCAAGGGTGTGCCAATATCTAGGCAATTCTTCCTTCTTTTGAAGTTCAGAGGAAAATGACTTTCTCCCATCCCCAGTCCTGCCCAAACTAGGCTGTTCTTTGGCAGCCTTATAACTAGGAATTAATATTCCACTAAAAGTCTTCCCCACTCTCAGACCATCCCCCAACTGAGACATTATGGGGTCTTTAACAAGTGTTTCTGGTATTGCAGAGTAGAGGCTGGGATGTAAGGATTAAGTCTCAGTGTGCGGAAAACTTCTGTTTGTTTAAAGAAGAAAATAGGTATCATCAGGGCCCTCTATTGGTTTCACACGCTGCAGTCTAACCCAGGACGTCCGTCCAGCTGTCGTGAGCCTTGGCAGGGAGGAGGTAAAGTTTTATATTGTACTGCATTCTGCAGCCACACTCATAGCACTTCGTGTACCAGACACTGTTCTAAGTGCTTTACACACACTCCTTAGTCCTCATGACCACCCTGTGAGGGAGATATTATTATTATCTCTAACTTACAGTTGAGAGAACTGAAATGCAGACAGGTTAAGTTAACTAGGTAGAGGGCAGAGCCAGGATTCAAACCCAGTCAGCTGGCTCAGAATCTGCTCTGATGCTGCCTGGGGAAAAGTGGGGAGGTGCTGGCCAGGGAGTCAAGAACCCTGAACTCGCTCTCACCAGGGATGCTGGCTCCCTCAACACAGGAAATTCGGCCGCATGTTTCTTCCCCTCTTGCTGATCCCACACTTATTCACTTGTGAAAAATATGGCCCATTAAAGAAACAGTTTTATAAAATCTCAGGACTTTATGACTGGTGCCACACAGAGAAGGATGTGGGGCAAAGGGCAGGCTGGGTTCTGGCCCTCTCTGCCACCTACCACCATGTGTGACAATGACAGGTGGGCGGCCCTCTGGGCCTCAGGTTCCCTGACTGATCCAGATGATCTCTGGTTTCCTCCCAGCTCTACAATCTATGGGCTCCGTCTCTGGTTGTCTGACTTTAGTCCACCCACAGTAGCCTCTGCTGGTGACATTTATCCACCCCACAGGGTCCATGCCAAGTGCTGAAGTTGGGGAGCTAGGGGAAGAAGTTGGAGGATGACTGGGGTTTAAGGAGAGGATGCCCCACCACTTCTAAATTTTCTCACCTGTGACTTACGATCTAACAAGAGACAACCTCACTTTCATACTTTCATTGATTCAATTCCAGCTAGGAAGCCCATATGGTTTTACGGAAAGACCAAAGAGATGAATTTTGGCATTGGCTAAAACTTCTACTCCTGACTCTGCTGCTTGCTATCTGGGCCACCATAATCATGTTTCTTGATTTCCCAGGACCTCAGTTCCCTCAAATGTGAAATGCAGAAAATGTCTACCTTGTAGAATTGGGAATTGAAATAATTAGGTAAACTAATAATAGGTCATATAGATATGAAGCCCCGGGCCCAGGGCCTGATGCAGGGAAAGTGCTATCTTCTCTTTAGAGGAGAAGGGGAGAGGGTATGATCCTGGGCTGTGGGGAATGCCCCCCTCCCTGACCTTTGAAGGCCAGAGGTCGGCATTTCTTTCCTTTCAGGTTACCCCTGGTGCCCATTCTGGGTGAGTGGGATTTGTGAGACCGTGATTTCCTGGACTGGCTGATGCTCAGCTCACTGATGCTGGCATAGCAGAGGTCCCAAAAAAGGTTTGTCGTGTGAATGAGCACGCCCTTTTTCAGATGATGGGAAAAGGACAGGAAGAAGGATCTCCTGGGCAGTGCCAACCTTTCTGCTGATGCCCCGGGAAAGCTATGGGCTGAGGAGTCTGAAGAAGCTCAGCAGAGGGGTGGGCAGGAAAAGACTCAGGGAGGCAGTTGAGCCAGGCTGCCTGGGGGACAGGGGACAGCAGGAGGGCAGCAGGGGGCAGGGGTCTCTGCCTCCTTCAGGGATGGCTGCAGGGAGGTAGAGGGCAGAGATTTAAAAAAAGAGCAAAGATTCTAAGAGAGCAAAAGAGAGAGGGGAGGGAGGAATCCAGAGGGGGAAAGGGGTGGAGAAAGAAAGAGTAGGAAGAAGTGGGAGGAGGGAGGGCGACAGACACCGATTAAAAAGAGGGTGGAAGAGGAACAACTGACAGGCTCAAGAGCCAGAACAGTGGGCAGTTGGAGGAGAGGCGGCCAGAGCGGAGGAGCCGACCAGAATTCCAGGGCGGAGGGAAGACTCAGGTAAAGGGAGACTGGAGTTTTAAGAGTTAAAACTGCAAGTGGATAGAAAGGAGCCCAAGGAGAGGAACTTGAATTCTGAGCTGGATAAAAACAAAGCTCTTTCTCTCTACCCCTGAGTTTATTCCCTGTCATCTCACTATGTACTGTGACAGTGAGGGTGGGATATATTAAAAAGCAAGGTTTAGTGAAACAGAAGATAAATTACTTCCTTGACTTTTAAGGTGCGGTAGAAATGTGGGTGAGGGCCCTGGGCTCCCAGCCCACCTCTGGTGGATTGCAGTGCTCCAGGGCATCTCAGAGTGGGTCACCAGTCCGTTTCCAAGAACTTTTGTTGAGAGAGAATTGGCCCTTTAAAATTAAGACCAACACTGTTTTACCATGCTTCCAAGGCATGGACTCTTTCATGAAATGCTTTTTGAAGTATCTAGGGGAGTGTTTTGATTTTTTTCTCCCTAAGGCATGTTGGATGGTTTAAAAATATTCCCTGCTTAGTTTCCTGCAGAGTGTCATGTCCCCACTGTGCAGTGGCTGCGTGAGAGAGATCCAGGCTGCCACTTGCAGCCAGCGGGAAGAGGTTCGTGGGAGGACGTGCAGGAGAGTGCCCCTGAAGCAGTGTGGGGAGGGCCCACAGGGTAGGGAACCCTCGCACAGAAAGGGTCTAAGGCTCCTTCCTTGGCCTTTCCTCTGAGCATGTGGCAAAACAGCCCCAGCTCAGGGGCTTGGAGACCTTAGACCAGACACTTCGCCCTGGTGGGCCTCAGTTTCCTCATCTGTAAAATGTGGGGTTTGAAGTAAAAGTGCCCATCTGGAGTGACTCAGCTATAACACTGCACAACGCTGTGGTTCTGTAGGCTCAAACACAGCTCAGAGCCACTGAAAAAATCTGCTCCACACAGGGTTTGCTGCCCTTATGCCCGTGTTCAGCCTTTCCCTGATGCCCCGCGGGGTCCTGTGTTGTAATGGAGGGATTCTTGGTTCTCACTCCTCAGCACATCACTGGGGTGGCCGTTTCCTCAACAAGGCTCTGGCACAATTGGCCTGAGGGAAGGTGGGGCATGCTGAGAGCACTGGACATGGGGTCAAGAGGCCTGATGTCCAGTGACACTAAGCAGAGAAGAGACCAAGACCCCCATTTTCCTGCCCCCCCCATTTGCCTGGCTCACTGCCTCTTGGCTAGAGGGATGCAGCTAGTATTCAGAGGCTTCCCAGCCTGACTTTCATATCAGCAGGCCAAGTGGCTTCCATCTCCTCCACCCATTGCCCCCAGGGTCACTGCCCAGACTCTAACTCACTGCTCTTTAGAAATATTGCTGGACCTTCCACCTCCTTGCCAGGTTCCCAGGGGTGGCAGAGTGTTTGGAGCCTGTTCCCCACTCCCGAGCTGCCCTCTAAGCCCTTTCCTCACTGTAACTGCCAGTGAGCAGTCCAAGTGACTACAGCTCGCAGAGCAGAGGACAGCGGGAGGGGCATCTCTGACTCCCAACTTCACCCCCTCTGTGTGATCCCTCACCCAGATACTCAGTGTTCACAGAGCCAGGGCAGCCCTGGAACCTGCTGCCCTTCCCTTCTTCTGCCTCCTGACACGGGTCATTGTTCACATCTCTTGCTGTCTCATTCCTGTACCTTCTCCTAATACTGGAAGGAGTCTCTTAGATTGCTGCCACCTCCTTTGACAAATAAGGAGAACAAGGCATGGAAAAGGTGACTCTTTGGAGGTGACACAAGGAGTCAAGGCTGCCTCACTCTTCCCCTCACACCTGGGCTCTTCTACCCTCCATTCTTGGCTGTGCTTTTGCAGCCTCCTTCTCTCTCTGCACCTCCCCAGTTCTGCCATTTGAGCATCTCTTCAATTCAACTGTTTGGCAATGACACCCACCTGTTGCCAGCTTCTCCTCATCTCTACTGGTTGGTGGGAGTATGGCTGTGGAGAGCACCACCACAGTGACCCCACATCTGGGCCCAGCCCGTTGAAGCAGAAGGGGGGCTATCTGTGCAGAGCAATCAGGGCAAGGCCCACGGTCTGCTTCCATCCCAGGGAGGGACTCACCCACTGGGGATTTCAGCAGCTCTCAGTGTGAACTAACTTCCACAGGCCCCATCCTGGGCTCTAGAGTTGAGTTGGCCAAAGGGGACAGATCCTAATTTCCTGGAAAGCTTCAGGGCTCCTGGAAAAGAGGCTAACTTCCTTTCTACTGTTGGAGGCTGCTGGCGCATGCTGAGTGACAGCTTCATTGTACTTTGAGAATCAATTATTTCTAACATATTGGCAACTAATTATTTCTGATGGATCAGCACTGGACAATCTACTCAACTTTCATAAGGAAAGGGAGTAGGGAGGTGTCAGAATCAGAGGTATTGAAATAGCACAGAAGGACCTCAGAGATCAGGGATAGTAGGACAAGAGGAAGTGCTTGGGCATCGGGAATCACATTTGGGTTAGAATCTGAGCTGTGTGACCCTAGGCAAATTATTTAATGTCTTTGATCTTTGGCTTCTTCATGTGCCAAAGAGGTTAATACAAATCTCATAAGGTTTATGAGGATTATGTAAGTATTTTAAATGGCTATTGCACAGTCTATGTCCCATAAACTATAGAACAATAAGGTGGAATGCAGGTCACCTGATCCTTAGTCTAGTCCCTTTGAATTTCACCTCATTTGATGCAAAGGCCTTTCTACCAATAAAGGTTCATGGGGACATAAACTTCTGAGAAGGCACCTCGTGATTTTCCCAACCACAGATTTTTTTCTAGTGCTACTTTTGCTGACCACTAAGCCGGACATCAGATCATCTGGACTTGCCTCTTGGCTTTGTCACTATCCTGCCGCACTATGACAATTGGGCAAGTGGCAGACTCCCCAGATGCCCTGACTTAGAGCTGGAAGGGCCTGAGTCATCATCCGGCTCCACCCTTTTGTTTTACCCCCAAATGAGCTGAGACTTGGGGAGGGGAAGGGACTTGTTTTGAGTCACAGAGAAGTAGCTGGAACCAAAAAAAGCCTCTCTTCATGACATGGTAGCATTGTGATTTCACAGGGGGCTTCCAGCATCTTACTCCCACCTGGAAACCCCAAGATTCAGAAGTTGAGCAGAGGACAGAGAATCTAGAGATCAAGACTTCCCTTCTCAGATCAGAGCACATGACACTGCTTTCTCTTCCGAGTAGAACTGAGTCTGCTTCAAAACACTCTTCATGGGTGTGTTTTCAGCTTGGTGTCTTGATTCAAAAATACTTAAACATGTATTTGATTTAAAGGTGCAGTAGGAGACAGGCCAGAGCCTTCACAGGAATAAAAGGGGCCTGCTCCGAGCAGGCCCTGTACCTCCCTGCTTCTCCAGCCCGGCCCCAGAAGGTCTTGATACCTTGAAAAGCAACTAATTTACAGATAGATTCCTATCCTTCCCCTAGCCCTGTTTTTCCCATCTCTCCTGCATCTGGTGCCATATGGGGGTCCTTGCTGTGTCACTAACCAGCCCTTCACACTATCAAATTCTGCATCAAGTTGCCTAGTGGGTCATGTTTGAGAAGAGTTTTTTCCAGAAATGTCAGAAAAGAAAACAAAGATCTAATATTATGGAGTACCCCCTATGTACCAGGTACTGTTTTCAGTGCTTCTACATATTCATTAATTCCCATGAGTAAACACTCCCATTTTTCAGATTAGTTGGAAAGTGAGGTTAAGTGACTTGCCTAGGGTCTCACAACTAGACAGCCAGGTACGCAGGGTCTGGGCCCCATTATTCCTTAGAGACTGAAGTCCCACCACCTAGCTATGTCTGTGTCTGCAGTTCTTGTTTGGATTTGACATCAATGGAAACCCCCATCCTGCTCTCTGGCCAGCCGAGAACTAGGCAGGAGACACTGCTGTGGCCAAGAGCACTTACTGGCTAAAAAAGGAAATAACTTTCTATATGTGAATTCTGGCCAAATGGTGGCAGAGGCAAAAGAGTCTGGGAATCCTGACTACTGTGCACTGAGGGCCCCAAAGTAATAATTAATTCTAGGAATAGCATGTGTAATAAATGGCTAACCAATAAGCCAGAAGCTAAAAGGAAAAACCCTGGGTCTCATTCTGAGACTAGGTCGAATAGGAAAAGCCTTCTTCCAACTGCGGTTCTGGTCAAATCTTTGTCATCATCTATCAGTCTTAGGGCTTCTTTGATTTTCTTTCACTTTGCAGAGACAGAATGTGGACTTTTGAATCAGGCTGACCAGGTTCAAATCTTTTACGTGACATTTGCTGGTTGTGAGACTTTACAAGACACTTAACCTCTGAGTTTCAGTTTTCTCATCTATGAAATGGGACAATACTATTTTCTTAACAGTATTAACAGAGGTTTAGAAAATAACATTTCAAAGGGTTTCACACATGGAAACTATTCAGTTTAGTGCTGTTATTGCTATTAACTTCTCTGTACCCTAGTTGTCTTGTGCAAAAATAAGGGGTTGACTTTGATCTCTAGGTTCCTTTTAGCTCTATTGCCCTATGTATATATGACAAGCTGGTGGGAATAATAAAGAAATGTGTATGTTATCATTATAGACTTTCCATTAATGATTAATTTCATAAGTACTAATTAACCTCCTTGTGATAATTAATAAAGACCTCCTAATATTTTTTTCATAATGTAATATCTCCATTCACCACCCCCTATAAGAATATTATTTATACTAGCATAAATCTCTGTTTCCACTTTGCCTGCTTCCTTTCACCTCCTCGGTTTTGAATCAGCTGTCTGCCAGCAGGGTATCGCTGAGTGGACCAATCTGCTCTTGTCAAAGTGAAATAAGAAAGCTTAAGGAGAAGTCAACTATTTGCCGTTAGTCAGAGTAGGAGGGAGACTAAAGTGAGCACCATACTGTATCCTACCTGTTTGGCTCTTTCTCCTCTTTCATCTCCCCCTGCCTCTTCCTTCTGTAGTGATCAAGGGTCCAGGATCAGGCCCCCAGTGGCCTTCTGATTCTGAGGAAATTGTGCATACTGCCCAACCCAATATCTATAGTTATGTCACATGCCTCATCACTTTCCCTGAGGCTGAAGTAGCTGCTCCAAATCTAAATCAGGAAAAGAATGAAAAACTTAATGTTATGAATTACCCATAACCGCTTCCAATCAACTCCCTAACCTAACTGTTATCTCATAAATTTCTCTGGTTTAGTCACTTTGGTTTTTTGTTTTTTTTTGAGACAGAGCCTCAAGCTATCCCCCTGAGTAGAGTGCTGTGGCATCACAGCTCACAGCAACCTCCAACTCCTGGGCTCAAGCGAGTCTCCTGCCTCAGCTTCCCAAGTAGCTGGGACCACAGGCGCCCACCACAACGCCTGGCCATTTTTTGGTTGCAGCCATCATTGTTGTTTGGCAGGCCCAGGCTGGATTTGAATCCACCACCCTAGGTGTATGTGGCTGGCGCCCTAGCCACTTGAGCCACAG